>CM062497.1:1190911-1290417 GCA_031479575.1 Coregonus ussuriensis
CCCTAGGGAGGTGAAGAACTGGAGGCCGGTGGCTTTATTGTGCACTGATTATAAGATCCTGTCAAAGGCTTTGTCCAACAGGCTGAGGGAGGTGATGGGGCAAATCATACGGACCAGTCCTACTGTGTTCCCGGCAGGTAGATAGGGGATAACATTTCTCTGATTCGTGATTTTTTGGACGTCTCTAGGGCTATTGGGTTGGATGCTGGTCTAATTTCAATTGATCAGGAAAAGGCATTTGACCGAGTTGAACATCAATACTTATGGCACACTTTTGAGGCGTTTGGGTTCAGCTCTGGTTTTATTGCCATGATAAAGGTGATATATGGTGACATTGAAAGTGTATTGAAAGTTAACGGTGGCTTGAGTGCTCCTTTTAAAGTGTGTAGAGGTATTAGGCAGGGATGTTCTTTGTCGGGAATGTTATATGCCATTGCCATAGAGCCACTACTAAATAGCATTAGAAGTCGCATTGAAGGGGTGTACCTTTCAGAGGATATTCCTCCTATTCGTCTCTCAGCCTATGCTGATGATGTAGTTGTTTTAGTGAAAAATCAAGCGGAGGTGGATGGTTTGAGTCTAATGGTTGATCGTTTTAGGGGAATATCCTCTGCAAAGGTAAATTGGGAAAAAAGTTGTGCTTTACAGATTGGAGAATGGTCTGGAGGGATCATGGCTTTGCCAGGGGGGCTGGAATGGTGTAAGGGAGGTTTTAAGTATCTTGGAGTGTACCTAGGAGATGAGGGGACAATGGAAAAAAATTGGATTGGGGTGGTTGAAATGGTGGAAGGGAGGATGAGGAGATGGCGTTGGTTGTTATCTCGTATGTCATATAGGGGGCGCACTATTATAGTTAACAATGTGATTGCCTCTGCACTGTGGCATCGGTTGTCAGTTTTAGAGCCACCATCTGGCCTTCTGGCTAAGATACAGGCAATTATTGTGGACTTCTTTTGGGATAAATATCATTGGGTTCCACAAAATGTTTTGTATTTGTCAAAAGAGGAGGGGGGACAAGGTCTTGTACATCTTGCTAGTAGGGCTGCTGCTTTCCGGTTTCAGTTTATTCAAATGTTGCTTTATGGACCGGAAAATGTGGTTTGGAGAGGGGTGGCAGGTCTTGTATTACAGCAGGTTGGGGGATTAGGTTTAAAGAAGGCTTTATTTTTGGTTGATAGTAGCCAGATTTCTAGGGAGGGAGTACCTCCGTTTTACAGAGGCCTTCTTAGGGTGTGGTGCATAATGAAGGTGTCCAGACGCACTTCAGTGGAGTCAGTGCAGTGGCTGTTGGAGGAACCTCTGGTGTACGGGGCAAGACTGGATTGTACAACTGCAGCTGTTCCACATTTCTCCAAGATTCTGGTGAAGGGCAAAATCATCACCTTAAAACAGTTAATGGCCATGGCTGGGCTCGCCTTAATGGATGGAAGACGGGTGGCTGAACATTTGGGGGTGGGGTCAGAAAGGATTGTCGGACAACTGCTGGGAAGCTGCAGGAAGGCTCTGTCAGCAGAAGAGTGGGGTATGCTGAATAGTCACAAGAAGAAGGTACAAGATGAAAACGTCTCATTTCCAAGACTAAGGATGTCACGCCCTGGCTCTGGGGACTCTAGTATGTTGAGCCAGGGTGTGAGTTTTCATTTGTTTTTCGTTCTAGTTTTGTAGTTCTATGTTGGCCAGTGTGGTTCTCAATCAGAGGCAACGTGTATCAGCTGTTGCTTGTTGTCTCTGATTGGGAACCATACTTAAGCAGCCTGTTTTCCCACAGTGTTTGTGGGATCTTGTTCCTGTATAGGTTTGTGTTTTGCACCTTTGGACGTCACGTTATCGTTTGTTGTTTTGTTCGTGTAATCATTATTTAATAAATATGTTCACCTTCCACGCTGCGCCTTGGTCCTCTGTATCCGACGATCGTGACAGAAGATCCCACCAACACTGGACCAAGCAGCGTGTCCAGGAGCCAGCGCCAGAGGTATCGCTAAAGGACATCAACCTCGACTGGGCCTGGCCCACGGGGAGGAGAGACCCCCAGAATTTTTTTAGGGGGGGGCTCACGCCGTGGACGACGGGGCAGCAGGAGGCCGCGATAGAGCGGTCCAGCGGGTTTGCAGAGGAGGCCACCAGGTTAAGGGGGCCACTGGTCACAGAGGAGAGGGAAAGTGTAGAGGCACGGCGAGAGGTACTGGGGTGTGTTACCAGTCCGGTCCGGCCCATTCCTGATCCCTGCGTAGGGCCAGTGGTGTGTGTCCCCAGTACGGTCCGGCCTGTTCCTGTTCCTCGCATCGAGCCTGTGGTGCGCGTCGTCAGCCCGGCCCGGCCTGTTCCTGCTCCACGCACCAAGCCTATGGTGCGCATCGTCAGCCCGGCCCGGCCTGTTCCTGCTCCACGCACCAAGCCAGTGGTGTGCATCGTCAGTCCGGCACAGCCCGTGCCTGTTCGACCGGTGCCTGGTCCGGCACCGGTCAGCTGCTCCACGCCGGAGCTAGAGCAATCCGTTCCACCGGTGTTCAGTCCAGCTCCGGCCAGCAGGGTCAGACCGGACCAGGGGTACTTTGGGGGGTTGGAGAGGGAGTGGGGATCATGCCCGGAGCCGGATCCGCCGCCAAGGCGGAGTGCCCACCCGGTCCCTCCCCTGTGGTGTTTGGTTGGCTCGGCCGGAGTCCGCGCCTTTGGGGGGGGGGGTACTGTCACGCCCTGGCTCTGGGGACTCTAGTATGTTGAGCCAGGGTGTGAGTTTTCATTTGTTTTTCGTTCTAGTTTTGTAGTTCAATGTTGGCCAGTGTGGTTCTCAATCAGAGGCAACGTGTATCAGCTGTTGCTTGTTGTCTCTGATTGGGAACCATACTTAAGCAGCCTGTTTTCCCACAGTGTTTGTGGGATCTTGGTCCTGTATAGGTTTGTGTTTTGCACCTTTGGACGTCACGTTATCGTTTGTTGTTTTGTTCGTGTAATCATTATTTAATAAATATGTTCACCTTCCACGCTGCGCCTTGGTCCTCTGTATCTGACGAACGTGACAAAGGATTACACCCAATATCCCAGAGTCAGAAAGAAAGGCGTTATTACTGGATTTGAGAGGGTTGGAAGAGGTGGGTTTGGATGAGGTGAATGGGAAAGACTTATATAGGGGGTGTGTCAAGGTGTTGAATAAAGATACATTGAAAAATAGAAAAGACACTCCATGGAGGGTCAAATTGGTCATTGATGACAAGGTAAAGCCAGCATGGAGAGCACTGCACAAGCCTCCGTTACAAAGGGTACTGGGGATATGCAATGGAGGGTTTTGCATGGCATCATTACAGTTAATACTTTTGTATCTGTTATTAACTCAGATGTTGGAGATGAATGTCCTTTTTGTAATATAAGAGAAACACTTTTTCACTGTTTTATGGAGTGTGAGAGGATAAAACCTCTCTTGGAAATGCTGGAGTCTTTGTTTAAAGCTGTAGGGGAGATTTTCAATAACACTGTTTTTATTTTGGGGTTTCAATATAGTAAGCAACATAAAAGAAAATGTCAACTGTTACATTTTATGTTGGGACAAGCTAAGATGTCCATTTTTCTGAGTAGGAAACATAAGATAGAAACGGGATATGGGCAGGATGTAAGATGCGTTTTTAAAGGATTAGTGAAAGCGAGAATAAAAGTGGATTTTGAGTTCTTCTCGGCTGTAAAAGATCTCCCATTGTTTGAGGAGAAGTGGGCTTAGGAAGGAGCGGTTTGTTTTGTGGAGGAGGGGAAACTATTTTTGGTTGATGAAATGAGTTAAATGTATATGTTTTTTTGTATTTGTTTTATTTATTTAGGAATGACATTTTTTGTTTCATTTCTGAAAAGGCAGTGTGCCATTATTTATGTTAACACTTGAGTATAAAATAAAGGTTTTATAAAAACTCAAAAACTCTCTCCTCCTCTCTCTCCTCCTCCTCTCTCTATCTCTCTCTCTCTCCTCATCTATCTATCTACAGTGAGGGAAAAAAGTATTTGATCCCCTGCTGATTTTGTACGTTTGCCCACTGACAAAGAAATGATCAGTCTATAATTTTAATGGTAGGTTTATTTGAACAGTGAGAGACAGAACATCAACAAAAAAATCCAGAAAAACGCATGTCAAAAATGTTATAAATTGATTTGCATTTTAATGAGGGAAATAAGTATTTGACCCCATCTCAATCAGAAAGATTTCTGGCTCCCAGGTGTCTTTTATACAGGTAACGAGCTGAGATTATGTCACGGATTCAGCCGAGGCTGCTCCTCCTCCTTGCTCGGGCAGCCTTCGGCGTTCGTCGTCCCCGGAGTACTAGCTACTGCCGATCGATGTTTCGGTGTTTGTCTTGTTTGGTCTTTATTGTTTACACCTGTTTCCCATTATGTTGTATTGTATTCCCTATATTAACCCCTGTCTCTCATTGGTTATTGTGTGTGATTGTTCTTTGTCATTCCGGCAGTTTCTTTGGTGTACGGGTTATTGTGTTTTCCTCCCTGTTTGGAGGTTTGTTGTTTTGCACTATATTTTACTGTGTTCAGTAAAGTATGTTGCCAGCCGCTCTGTGTCCTGCGTTTGACTTCGCTGACCGCATACACGTCGCGTGACAGATTAGGAGCACACTCTTAAAGGGAGTGCTCCTAATCTCAGCTTGTTACCTTTATAAAAGACACCTGTCTACAGAAGCAATTAATCAATCAGATTCCAAACTCTCTACCATGGCCAAGACCAAAGAGCTCTCCAAGGATGTCAGGGACAAGATTGTAGACCTACACAAGGCTGGAATGGGCTACAAGACCATCGCCAAGCAGCTTGGTGAGAAGGTGACAACAGTTGGTGTGATTATTCGCAAATGGAAGAAACACAAAATAACTATCAATCTCCCTCAGCCTGGGGCTCCATGCAAGATCTCACCTTGTGGAGTTGCAATGATCATGAGAACGGTGAGGAATCAGCCCAGAACTACACGGGAGGATCTTGTCATTGATCTCAAGGCAGCTGGGACCATAGTCACCAAGAAAACAATTGGTAACACACTACGCCGTGAAGGACTGAAATCCTGCAGCGCCCGCAAGGTCCCCCTGCTCAAGAAAGCACATATACAGGGCCGTCTGAAGTTTGCCAGTGAACATCTGAATGATTCAGAGGAGAACTGGGTGAAAGTGTTGTGGTCAGATGAGACCAAAATCGAGCTCTTTGGCATCAGCTCAACTCGACGTTTTTGGAGGAGGAGGAATGCTGCCTATGACCCCAAGAACACCATCCCCATCGTCAAACATGGAGGTGGAAACATTATGCTTTGGGGGTGTTTTTCTGCTAAGGGGACAGGACAACTTAATCGCATCAAAGGGACGATGGACGGGGCCATGTACCGTCAAATCTTGGGTGAGAACCTCCTTTCCTCAGCCAGGGCATTGAAAATGGGTCGTGGATGGGTATTCCAGCATGACAATGACCCAAAACACACGGTCAAGGCAACAAAGGAGTGGCTCAAGAAGAAGCACATTAAGGTCCTGGAGTGGCCTAGCCAGTCTCCAGACCTTAATCCCATAGAAAATCTGTGGAGGGAGCTGATGGTTCGAGTTGCCAAAAGTCAGGCTCGAAACCTTAATGACTTGGAGAAGATCTGCAAAGAGGAGTGGAACAGAATCCCTCCTGAGATGTGTGCAAACCTGGTGGCCAACTACAAGAAACGTCTGACCTCTTTGATTGCCAACAAGGGTTTTGCCACCAAGTACTAAGTCATGTTTTGCAGAGGGGTCAAATACTTATTTCCCTCATTAAAACGCAAATCAATTTATAACTTTTTTGACATGCGTTTTTCTGGATTTTGTTGTTGTTATTCTGTCTCTCACTGTTCAAATAAACCTACCATTAAAATTATAGACTGATCATGTCTTTGTCAGTGGGCAAACGTACAAAATCAGCAGGGGATCAAATACTTTTTTCCCTCACTCTATCTATCTATCTATCTATCTATCTATCTATCTATCTATCTATCTATCTATCTATCTATCTATCTATCTATCTATCTATCTATCTATCTATCTATCTATCTATCTATCTATCTATCTATCTATCTATCTATCTATCTATCTATCTATCTATCTATCTATCTATCTATCTATCTATCTATCTATCTATCTATCTATCTATCTATCTATCTATCTATCTATCTATCTATCTATCTATCTATCTATCTATCTACTCCTCTTCCTTCCTTAACATTGCCAAAGCAAGTGAAGTAGATAGTAAACAAAAGTGAAATAAACAATAAATATTAACAGTAAACATTACACTCAGAAGTTTCAAAATAATAAAGACATTTCAAATGTCATATTATGTATATATACCGTGTTGTAACAATGTGCAAATAGTTAAAGTACAAATGGGAAAATAAATAAACATAAATATGGGTTGTATTTACAATGGTGTTTATTCTTCACTGGTTGCCCTTTTCTTGTGGCAACAGGTCACAAATCTTGCTGCTGTGATGGCACGCTGTGGTTTTTCACCCAGTAGATAAGGGAGTTTATCAAAATTGGGTTTGTTTTCGAATTCTTTGTGGATCGCTGTAATCTGAGGGAAATATGTGTCTCTAATATGGTCATACATTTGGCAGGAGGTTAGGAAGTGCAGCTCAGTTTCCACCTCATTTTGTGGGCAGTGTGCACATAGCCTGTCTTCTCTTCTCTCTCAATAGCAAGGCTATATTCACTGAGTCTGTACATAGTCAAAGCTTTCCTTAAGTTTGGGTCAGTCACAGTGGTCAGGTATTCTGCCACTGTGTACTCTCTGTTTAGGGCCAAATAGCATTCTAGTTTGCTCTGTTTTTTTGTTTGTTCTTCCAATGTGTCAAGTAATTCTCTTTTTGTTTTCTCATGATTTGGTTGGGTAAAATTTTGTTGTTGTTGTTGTTGTCCTGGGGCTCTGTGGGGTCTGTTTGTGTTTGTGAACAGAGCCCCAGGACCAGCTTACTTAGGGGACTCTTCTCCAAGTTCATCATCTCTCTATCTATCTATCTCTCTCCTGTATTTTTTGGGGGGCCTCTCTCCACCTCCTCGCCTCCCTCTTTCAGATGAGGCGACCAGGACATCAGAGTCTGGGTGGTTAAACGCCATCTCTCTGCCTGTCTGCCGCCACCACACCAGCTCTCTCTCTCTCTCTCTCTCTCTCTCTCTCTCTCTCTCTCTCTCTCTCTCTCTCTCTCTCTCTCTCTCTCTCTCTCTCTCTCTCTCTCGTTCACTTTAGTCCAAACCAGATGTTTGTTTTATTCCTTAGATGCAGAAAAAGACCAGAATGAGAAAGCGAGACTCTTGATTGCTCGGGGAGTCTCTTCCTCAGAGCTGAAATAAATTAGTTTTTTAAAAACTCTCTGGTGAGAAGGAAGGGAGATGTCCCTCGAGACTGCTCTGTTGCAGAACACTACTGTTCTAGAACTCTGGTACAAACACCAAATGACTTCTCTGTTACAGCAGTATAAACAGCAAACTATCTAGAAGACAAAAGAGAGAACACCCAACTAGTCTCTAACATACTGAAGCTAGCCTCATCTTAGTCCTGTATGTAGACTCCCCATTCAGCCTTATACTAGTCCTGTATGTAGACCTCCCTAGACCTCCCCTTCAGCCTTATACTAGTCCTGTATGTAGACTCCCCATTCAGCCTTATACTAGTCCTGTATGTAGACCTCCCTAGACCTCCCCTTCAGCGTCATCCTAGACCGCCCCTTCAGCATCATCCTTTGTAGCATGTAGCGATGGGGAGGTCTACATACAGGACTAGTATAAGGCTGAAGGGGAGGTCTAGGGTGGTCTACATACAGGACTAGTATAAGGCTGAATGGGGAGTCTACATACAGGACTAGTATAAGGCTGAATGGGAAGTCTACATACAGGACTAGTATAAGGCTGAATGGGAGGTCTAGGGAGGTCTACATACAGGACTAGTATAAGGCTGAAGGGGAGGTCTAGGGAGGTCTACATACAGGACTAGTATAAGGCTGAAGGGGAGGTCTAGGGAGGTCTACATACAGGACTAGTATAAGGCTGAAGGGGATGTCTAGGGAGGTCTACATACAGGACTAGTATAAGGCTGAATGGGAGGTCTAGGGAGGTCTACATACAGGACTAGTATAAGGCTGAAGGGGAGGTCTAGGGAGGTCTACATACAGGACTAGTATAAGGCTGAATGGGGAGTCTACATACAGGACTAGTATAAGGCTGAAGGGGAGGTCTAGGGCAGTCTACATACAGGACTAGTATAAGGCTGAATGGGGAGTCTACATACAGGACTAGTATAAGGCTGAATGGGAGGTCTAGGATGAGGCTGAAGGGGAGGTCTAGGGAGAGGCTGAAGGGGAGGTCTAGGATGAGGCTGAAGGGGAGGTCTAGGGAGGTCTACATACAGGACTAGTATAAGGCTGAAGGGGAGGTCTAGGGAGGTCTACATACAGGACTAGTATAAGGCTGAATGGGGGTCTACATACAGGACTAGTATAAGGCTGAAGGGGAGGTCTAGGGAGGTCTACATACAGGACTAGTATAAGGCTGAAGGGGAGGTCTAGGGAGGTCTACATACAGGACTAGTAGAACTCCATGTTTCCATAGTTTCATCACTGCTACTACTGACTGGACTCTACTGTGTGATAGGTGGATAGAGGTAGAGCCTCTCTCCTTATTGGTCCAAGTCAACCAGGAAACAAATGTGATTGGTCCAGCAGACCGTTAAGCCCCACCCACCTTGAGTATGTTGACGTATGGGACTCTGTCGGGGCCGTATCGAGAGCCGTTCACCTCGATGTGTTTAAGCCACTGGATATGAGGCTGGGCATCGCTGTACACCTTACAGTGGAACTCCACATCACTGCCCAATACCACCGTCTGATTGGCTGGAAGACCCGCCTGGAGGATGGGCCTATGATGGGGGCGCTCTGATTGGGCCAGAGAAGGGAGAGCGGCGGGAGGTTTATTGGTAAACAAAACACACAGAGTATGTCACACCTGATGAACTCACCTCAATCACATTGATGATTGATAGCATGTGACAATATAAACTAATGTCAATTCATTCAATCAAGTTTTCCATCATGTGGTGATCTCGGACCATCTTACCTAGTACATCTAGCTGGTAGGTGTGGGTGATGGTCTTACCTAGTACATCTAGCTGGTAGGTGTGGGTGGTGGTCTTACCTAGTACATCTAGCTGGTAGGTGTGGGTGGTGGTCTTACCTAGTACATCTAGCTGGTAGGTGTGGGTGGTGGTCTTACCTAGTACATCTAGCTGGTAGGTGTGGGTGGTGGTCTTACCTAGTACATCTAGCTGGTAGGTGTGGGTGGTGGTCTTACCTAGTACATCTAGCTGGTAGGTGTGGGTGGTGGTCTTACCTAGTACATCTAGCTGGTAGGTGTGGGTGGTGGTCTTACCTAGTACATCTAGCTGGTAGGTGTGGGTGGTGGTCTTACCTAGTACATCTAGCTGGTAGGTGTGGGTGATGGTGCCATACTTGTTCTGTACAACACAGGTGTAGTTCCCACGGTCTGAGGGGACAGCACTCTCCATCACCAGGCTCCACTGCTGGTGCCTTAGCTGAGGGGGAGAGAGGGAGGGTCAGAGGAGGGAAAGAAGGGAGGAGAGAGAGGGAAGCAGGAGGGGGAGTTGGGCAGGGTGAGACAAGGAGAGAAGCAGGGAGGGGTAAGGCAGGGAGGGAGAGAGAGGGAAGCAGGAGGGGGAGATGGGCAGGGTGAGACAAGGAGAGAAGCAGGGAGGGGTAGAGACAGGGAGGGAGAGAGAGGGGGAGTCAGGAGGGGGAGATGGGCAGGGAGGGAGAGAGAGGGGGAGTCAGGAGGGGGAGATGGGCAGGGAGGGGTAGAGACAGGGTTAGCTGAGTGGCGCAGTGGTCTAAGGCACTGCATCGCAGTGCTAACTGTGCCACTAGAGATCCAGGTTCGAATCCAGGCTCTGTCGCAGCCGGCCGCGACCGGGAGACTCATGGGCGGCGCACAATTGGCCCAGCGTCGTCCAGGGTAGGGGAGGGAATGGCCGGCAGGGATGTAGCTCAGTTGATAGAGCATGGCGTTTGCAACGCCAGGGTTGTGGGTTCGATTCCCACGGGGGGCCAGTATAAAAAAAAAAAAAGAAAATCACTAACTGTAAGTCGCTCTGGATAAGAGCGTCTGCTAAATGACTAAAATGTAAATGTAAATAAGTGTGACATAGAGGAGCGACAGAGGGTTGGCAAACATGGCAAAGGAAAGAGAGAGAGGAGCTGGGTGTCAGAGCAGATTAGAACTAGACAGAACCAAACCAGACAGTTGGACCACACTTGAGGATGAAAATAACAACAACAAGATAGAGAGGAATAGAGAACAGAGAGAGAGGAACATAGAACACAGAGAGAGAGAGGAATAGAGAACACAGAGAGAGGAATAGAGAACAGAGAGAGAGGAATAGAAAACAGAGAGAGAGGAATAGAGAACAGACAGAGAGGAACAGAGAACACAGAGAGAGAGAGGAATAGAGAACACAAAGAGAGAGGAATAGAGAACAGAGAGAGAGGAATAGAGAACAGAGAGAGAGGAATAGAGAACAGAGAGAGAGGAATAGAGAACACAGAGAGAGAGAGGAATAGAGAACACAGAGAGAGGAATAGAGAACAGAGAGAGAGGAATAGAGAACAGAGAGAGAGGAATAGAGAACAGAGAGAGAGGAATAGAGAACGCAGCGAGAGAGAGGAATAGAGAACACAGAGAGAGGAATAGAGAACAGAGAGAGAGGAATAGAGAACAGAGAGAGAGGAATAGAGAACAGAGAGAGAGGAATAGAGAACACAGAGAGAGAGAGGAATAGAGAACACAGAGAGAGGAATAGAGAACAGAGAGAGAGGAATAGAGAACAGAGAGAGAGGAATAGAGAACAGAGAGAGAGGAATAGAGAACACAGAGAGAGAGAGAGGAATAGAGAACACAGAGAGAGGAATAGAGAACAGAGAGAGAGGAATAGAGAACAGAGAGAGAGGAATGGAGAACAGAGAGAGAGGAATAGAGAACACAGAGAGAGAGAGGAATAGAGAACACAGAGAGAGGAATAGAGAACAGAGAGAGAGGAATAGAGAACAGAGAGAGGGGAATAGAGAACAGAGAGAGAGAGGAATAGAGAACAGAGAGAGAGGAATAGAGAACAAAGAGAGAGGAATAGAGAACAGAGAGAGAGGCAAAGAGAACAGAGAGAGAGGAATAGAGAACAGAGAGAGAGAGGAATAGAGAACAGAGAGAGAGGTATAGAGAACAGAGAGAGAGGAATAGAGAACAGAGAGAGAGGAATAGAGAACAGAGAGAGAGGAATAGAGAACACAGAGAGAGAGAGGAATAGAGAACACAGAGAGAGGAATAGAGAACAGAGAGAGAGGAATAGAGAACAGAGAGAGAGGAATAGAGAACAGAGAGAGAGGAATAGAGAACACAGAGAGAGAGAGGAATAGAGAACACAGAGAGAGGAATAGAGAACACAGAGAGAGGAATAGAGAACACAGAGAGAGGAATAGAGAACAGAGAGAGAGGAATAGAGAACACAGAGAGAGAGAGGAATAGAGAACAGAGAGAGAGGAATAGAGAACAGAGAGAGAGGAATAGAGAACAGAGAGAGAGGAATAGAGAACAGAGAGAGAGGAATAGAGAACACAGAGAGAGAGAGGAATAGAGAACACAGAGAGAGGAATAGAGAACAGAGAGAGAGGAATAGAGAACAGAGAGAGAGGAATAGAGAACAGAGAGAGGAATAGAGAACACAGAGAGAGGAATAGAGAACACAGAGAGAGAGAGGAATAGAGAACAGAGAGAGAGGAATAGAGAACAGAGAGAGAGGAATAGAGAACAGAGAGAGAGGAATAGAGAACAGAGAGAGAGGAATAGAGAACACAGAGAGAGAGAGGAATAGAGAACACAGAGAGAGGAATAGAGAACAGAGAGAGAGGAATAGAGAACAGAGAGAGAGGAATAGAGAACAGAGAGAGAGAGGAATAGAGAACAGAGAGAGAGGAATAGAGAACAGAGAGAGAGGAATAGAGAACAGAGAGAGAGGAATAGAGAACACAGAGAGAGAGAGGAATAGAGAACACAGAGAGAGGAATAGAGAACAGAGAGAGAGGAATAGAGAACAGAGAGAGAGGAATAGAGAACAGAGAGAGAGAGGAATAGAGAACAGAGAGAGAGGAATAGAGAACAGAGAGAGAGGCAAAGAGAACAGAGAGAGAGGAATAGAGAACAGAGAGAGAGAGGAATAGAGAACAGAGAGAGAGGAATAGAGAACAGAGAGAGAGGAATAGAGAACAGAGAGAGAGAGGAATAGAGAACAGAGAGAGAGGAATAGAGAACAGAGAGAGAGGAATAGAGAACAGAGAGAGAGGAATAGAGAACAGAGAGAGAGGCAAAGAGAACAGAGAGAGAGGAATAGAGAACAGAGAGAGAGAGGAATAGAGAACAGAGAGAGAGAGGAATAGAGAACAGAGAGAGGGGAATAGAGAACAGAGAGAGAGAGGAATAGAGAACAGAGAGAGAGAGGAATAGAGAACAGAGAGAGAGAGGAATAGAGAACAGAGAGAGATGAATAGAGAACAGAGAGAGAGAGGAATAGAGAACAGAGAG
Source organism: Coregonus ussuriensis (assembly GCA_031479575.1). NCBI lineage: Eukaryota > Metazoa > Chordata > Actinopteri > Salmoniformes > Salmonidae > Coregonus > Coregonus ussuriensis. The sequence goes on from CM062497.1 coordinate 1,203,539, forward strand.
AGAGAGGAATAGAGAACAGAGAGAGAGGAATAGAGAACAGAGAGAGAGAGGAATAGAGAACAGAGAGAGAGGAATAGAGAACAGAGAGAGAGGAATAGAGAACAGAGAGAGAGAGGAATAGAGAACAGAGAGAGAGGAATAGAGAACAGAGAGAGAGGAATAGAGAACAGAGTGAAAGAGGAATAGAGAACAGAGAGAGAGGAATAGAGAACAGAAAGAGAGAGGAATAGAGAACAGAGAGAGAGGAATAGAGAACAGAGAGAGAGAGGAATAGAGAACAGAGAGAGAGGAATAGAGAACAGAAAGAGAGGAATAGAGAACAGAGAGAGAGAGGAATAGAGAACAGAGAGAGAGATGAATAGAGAACAGAGAGAGAGAGGAATAGAGAACAGAGAGAGAGAGGAATAGAGAACAGAGAGAGAGGAATAGAGAACAGAGAGAGAGAGGAATAGAGAACAGAGAGAGAGGAATAGAGAACAGAGAGAGATGAATAGAGAACAGAGAGAGAGAGTGACCCTGTGTAGTGTTGTATAGACTGGTTCAGTGTAGTATAGACTGGTTCAGTGTAGTAACCCTGGGTAGTGTAGTATAGACTGGTATAGTGTAGTAACCCTGGGTAGTGTAGTAACCCTGGGTAGTGTAGTATAGACTGGTACAGTGTAGTATAGACTGGTATAGTGTAGTATAGACTGGTTCAGTGTAGTATAGACTGGTACAGTGTAGTATAGACTGGTTCAGTGTAGTATAGACTGGTACAGTGTAGTAACCCTGGGTAGTGTAGTATAGACTGGTATAGTGTAGTAACCCTGGGTAGTGTAGTAACCCTGGGTAGTGTAGTATAGACTGGTACAGTGTAGTATAGACTGGTATAGTGTAGTATAGACTGGTTCAGTGTAGTATAGACTGGTACAGTGTAGTATAGTCTGGTTCAGTGTATTATAGACTGGTACAGTGTAGTATAGACTGGTACAGTGTAGTAACCCTGGGTAGTGTAGTATAGACTGGTACAGTGTAGTATAGACTGGTTCAGTGTAGTATAGACTGGTATAGTGTAGTATAGACTGGTTCAGTGTAGTAACCCTGGGTAGTGTAGTATAGACTGGTATAGTGTAGTATAGACTGGTATAGTGTAGTATAGACTGGTATAGTATAGTATAGACTGGTACAGACATATCAGTATGGATGACGGATCACCACCTCAAGCTGAACCCTGGCAAGACGGAGCTGCTCTTCCTCCCGGGGAAGGACTGCCCGTTCCATGATCTCGCCATCACGGTTGACAACTCCGCTGTGTCCTCCTCCCAGAGTGCGAAGAGCCTAGGCGTGACCCTGGACAACACCCTGTCGTTCTCCGCCAACATCAAGGCGGTGACCCGCTCCTGCAGGTTCATGCTCTACAACATTCGGAGAGTACGACCCTGCCTTACACAGGAAGCGGCACAGGTCCTAATCCAGGCACTTGTCATCTCCCGTCTGGACTACTGCAACTCGCTGTTGGCTGGCCTCCCTGCCTGTGCCATTAAACCCCTACAACTCATCCAGAATGCCGCAGCCCGTCTGGTGTTCAACCTCCCCAAGTTCTCTCACGTCACCCCCCTCCTCCGCACACTCCACTGGCTTCCAGTTGAAGCTCGCATCCGCTACAAGACCATGGTGCTTGCCTATGGAGCAGTGAGGGGAACGGCACCTCTGTACCTTCAGGCTCTGATCAGTCCCTACACCCAAACGAGGGCATTGCGTTCATCCACCTCTGGCCTGCTAGCCCCCCTACCTCTACGGAAGCACAGTTCCCGCTCAGCCCAGTCAAAACTGTTCGCTGCTCTGGCACCCCAATGGTGGAACAAGCTCCCTCACGACGCCAGGACAGCGGAGTCACTCACCACCTTCCGGAGACATTTGAAACCCCACCTCTTTAAGGAATACCTGGGATAGGATAAAGTAATCCTTCTAACCCCCCCCCCCCCCCCCCCCCGTCCTGTTATCCTGCCTCTCTCTCCCCCTCTCCTTATTGTCCTGTTATCCTGCCTCTCTCTCCCCTCTCCTTTGTGTCCTGTTAACCTGCGTCTCTCTCCCCTCTCATTAGTGTCCTGTTAACCTGCCTCTCTCTCCCCTCTCCTTTGTGTCCTGTTAACCGGCCTCTCTCTCCCCTCTCCGTAGTGTCCTGTTAACCGGCCTCTCTCTCCCCTCTCCTTAGTGTCCTGTTAACCTGCCTCTCCCTCCCCTCTCCTTACTGTACTGTTAACTGGCCTCTCTCTCCCCCCCCCAAATTGTAAAGTGGTTATCACACTGGCTATAGGGTGAACGCACCAATTTGTGAGTCGCTCTGGCTAAGAGCGTCTGCTAAATGACGTTAATGTGCCCTTGAGCAAGGCACTTAACCCTAATTGCTCCTGTAAGTCGCTCTGGATAAGAGCGTCTGCTAAATGACTAAAATGTAAATGTAAATGTATAGTGTAGTATAGACTGGTACAGTGTAGTATAGACTGGTTCAGTGTAGTATAGACTGGTACAGTGTAGTATAGACTGGTACAGTGTAGTAACCCTGGGTAGTGTAGTATAGACTGGTATAGTGTAGTATAGACTGGTACAGTGTAGTATAGACTGGTACAGTGTAGTATAGACTGGTATAGTGTAGTATAGACTGGTATAGTGTAGTATAGACTGGTATAGTGTAGTATAGACTGGTATAGTGTAGTATAGACTGGTTCAGTGTAGTAACCCTGGGTAGTGTAGTATAGACTGGTACAGTGTAGTATAGTCTGGTTCAGTGTATTATAGACTGGTATAGTGTAGTATAGACTGGTATAGTGTAGTATAGACTGGTACAGTGTAGTATAGACTGGTACAGTGTAGTATAGACTGGTATAGTGTAGTATAGACTGGTACAGTGTAGTAACCCTGTGTAATGTAGTATAGACTGGTATAGTGTAGTATAGACTGGTACAGTGTAGTATAGACTGGTACAGTGTATTATAGACTGGTATAGTGTAGTATAGACTGGTATAGTGTAGTAACCCTGTGTAGTGTAGTATAGACTGGTATAGTGTAGTATAGACTGGTACAGTGTAGTAACACTGGGTAGTGTAGTATAGACTGGTACAGTGTAGTATAGACTGGTTCAGTGTAGTATAGACTGGTATAGTGTAGTATAGACTGGTACAGTGTAGTATAGACTGGTACAGTGTAGTAACTCTGGGTAGTGTAGTATAGACTGGTACAGTGTAGTAACCCTGGGTAGTGTAGTATAGACTGGTACAGTGTAGTAACCCTGTGTAGTGTAGTATAGACTGGTACAGTGTAGTATAGACTGGTTCAGTGTAGTATAGACTGGTATAGTGTAGTATAGACTGGTACAGTGTAGTATAGACTGGTACAGTGTAGTAACTCTGGGTAGTGTAGTATAGACTGGTACAGTGTAGTAACCCTGGGTAGTGTAGTATAGACTGGTACAGTGTAGTATAGACTGGTACAGTGTAGTAACCCTGGGTAGTGTAGTATAGACTGGTACAGTGTAGTATAGACTGGTTCAGTGTAGTATAGACTGGTATAGTGTAGTATAGACTGGTACAGTGTAGTATAGACTGGTACAGTGTAGTAACCCTGGGTAGTGTAGTATAGACTGGTATAGTGTAGTATAGACTGGTATAGTGTAGTATAGACTGGTATAGTGTAGTATAGACTGGTTCAGTGTAGTATAGACTGGTATAGTGTAGTATAGACTGGTACAGTGTAGTATAGACTGGTACAGTGTAGTAACCCTGGGTAGTGTAGTATAGACTGGTATAGTGTAGTATAGACTGGTTCAGTGTAGTATAGACTGGTACAGTGTAGTAACCCTGGGTAGTGTAGTATAGACTGGTACAGTGTAGTATAGACTGGTTCAGTGTAGTATAGACTGGTATAGTGTAGTATAGACTGGTATAGTGTAGTATAGACTGGTATAGTGTAGTATAGACTGGTATACTGTAGTATAGACTGGTTCAGTGTAGTATAGACTGGTATAGTGTAGTATAGACTGGTACAGTGTAGTATAGACTGGTACAGTGTAGTAACCCTGGGTAGTGTAGTATAGACTGGTATAGTGTAGTATAGACTGGTTCAGTGTAGTATAGACTGGTACAGTGTAGTAACCCTGGGTAGTGTAGTATAGACTGGTACAGTGTAGTATAGACTGGTTCAGTGTAGTATAGACTGGTATAGTGTAGTATAGACTGGTACAGTGTAGTATAGACTGGTACAGTGTAGTAACCCTGGGTAGTGTAGTATAGACTGGTATAGTGTAGTATAGACTGGTATAGTGTAGTATAGACTGGTATAGTGTAGTATAGACTGGTATAGTGTAGTATAGACTGGTATAGTGTAGTATAGACTGGTTCAGTGTAGTAACCCTGGGTAGTGTAGTATAGACTGGTATAGTGTAGTATAGACTGGTATAGTGTAGTATAGACTGGTATAGTGTAGTATAGACTGGTATACTGTAGTATAGACTGGTTCAGTGTAGTATAGACTGGTATAGTGTAGTATAGACTGGTATAGTGTAGTATAGACTGGTTCAGTGTAGTATAGAACCATACACTGGGTTTAGAACCATTTCACCACTTCACTGGGTGGAACAATTTAACCCCTACACAATGTAGAACCATTTAATCCCTACACAATGTAGAACCATTTAACCCCTACACAATGTAGAACAATTTAACCCCTACACAATGTAGAACCATTTAACCCCTACACAATGTAGAACAATTTAACCCCTACACAATGTAGAACCATTTAACCCCTACACAATGTAGAACAATTTAACCCCTACACAATGTAGAACCATTTAACCCCTACACAATGTAGAACCATTTAACCCCTACACAATGTAGAACCATTTAACCCCTACACTATGTAGAACCATTTAACCCCTACACTGGGTACAACCATTTAACCCCTACACTGGGTTCAACCATTTAACCCCTGTGTGGGTGGAACAATTTAACCCCTGTGTGGGTGGAACCATTTAACCCCTGTGTGGGTGGAACCATTTAACCCCTACAGTACTCTGGGTAAAGCTGGGGGAGGTCACCTCACAGGTCAGTTAGTCACTCATATAATTCTGTCATTGTGGAGAACTATCTCTCTTCCTCTCCTCTCTCTTCCTCTCCTCTCTCTTCCTCTCCCTCTCTTCCTCTCCCTCTCTTCCTCTCCTCTCTCTTCCTCTCCCTCTTCCTCTCCCTCTCTTCCTCTCCCTCCTCTTCCTCTCCTCTCTCTTCCTCTCCTCTCTCTTCCTCTCCTCTCTCTTCCTCTCCCTCTCTTCCTCTCCTCTCTCTTCCTCTCCCTCTCTTCCTCTCCACTCTCTTCCTCTCCCTCTCTTTCTGCCCCTTCTGTCTTACTCTGTTTCTCACTTCTTCTCTCTCTTGGAGGCCAATGTGGAAAATAATGAACCAATGTAAATATTATGACTGTATTTATTTGTTAAGTTGCATGGTAACAGAGCGCAGGCATTGCACAGGCTGGCAAATGGTTTGTGTACCCTGCCCCGCCCCAGCCCCCGCCCCAGCCCCCTCTACCCTAGCCCCCCTCTACCCCAGCCCCCTCTACCCTAGCCCCCCTCTACCCCCAAAACTCCATCCCACCTAAACAGGTTGTAATTTCAGGCAGTCTTCTCAAACAGATCTTACACTAAAAGGGCATTATCATCATTTTCAAAGTATTATTCCAACCTCATAGTGTGGAAAAATATATAAAACACAGGAAAATCATGTTTTTGACTGCACTGGGCCTTTAAGCAGCTTTAATCTGCAGTCAGAGAGAGTTAAGGTTTTACAGACCTGACTGTGATGGGAAGCATGGCATGGGACTATATGGGACAGAACACCTGACTGAATGATCCAGTTCTGTCAGAACCAGCAGGGCTAAGGGTTATTAATGTATGGTCCTGTCAGAACCAGCAGGGCTAAGGGTTATTAATGTATGGTCCTGTCAGAACCAGCAGGGCTAAGGGTTATTAATGTATGGTTCTGTCAGAACCAGCAGGGCTAAGGGTTATTAATGTATGGTTCTGTCAGAACCAGCAGGGCTAAGGGTTATTAATGTATGGTTCTGTCAGAACCAGCAGGGCTAAGGGTTATTAATGTATGGTCCTGTCAGAACCAGCAGGGCTAAGGGTTATTAATGTATGGTTCTATCAGAACCAGCAGGGCTAAGGGTTATTAATGTATGGTCCTGTCAGAACCAGCAGGGCTAAGGGTTATTAATGTATGGTTCTGTCAGAACCAGCAGGGCTAAGGGTTATTAATGTATGGTTCTGTCAGAACCAGCAGGGCTAAGGGTTATTAATGTATGGACCTGTCAGAACCAGCAGGGCTAAGGGTTATTAATGTATGGTCCTGTCAGAACCAGCAGGGCTAAGGGTTATTAATGACCCAGTCCTGTCAGAACCAGCAGGGCTAAGGGTTATTAATGTATGGTCCTGTCAGAACCAGCAGGGCTAAGGGTTATTAATGTATGGTCCTGTCAGAACCAGCAGGGCTAAGGGTTATTAATGTATGGTTCTATCAGAACCAGCAGGGCTAAGGGTTATTAATGTATGGTCCTGTCAGAACCAGCAGGGCTAAGGGTTATTAATGTATGGTTCTGTCAGAACCAGCAGGGCTAAGGGTTATTAATGTATGGTTCTGTCAGAACCAGCAGGGCTAAGGGTTATTAATGTATGGACCTGTCAGAACCAGCAGGGCTAAGGGTTATTAATGTATGGTCCTGTCAGAACCAGCAGGGCTAAGGGTTATTAATGTATGGTTCTATCAGAACCAGCAGGGCTAAGGGTTATTAATGTATGGTCCTGTCAGAACCAGCAGGGCTAAGGGTTATTAATGTATGGTTCTGTCAGAACCAGCAGGACTAAGGGTTATTAATGTATGGTTCTGTCAGAACCAGCAGGGCTAAGGGTTATTAATGTATGGTTCTGTCAGAACCAGCAGGGCTAAGGGTTATTAATGTATGGACCTGTCAGAACCAGCAGGGCTAAGGGTTATTAATGTATGGTCCTGTCAGAACCAGCAGGGCTAAGGGTTATTAATGTATGGTTCTATCAGAACCAGCAGGGCTAAGGGTTATTAATGTATGGTCCTGTCAGAACCAGCAGGGCTAAGGGTTATTAATGTATGGTTCTGTCAGAACCAGCAGGGCTAAGGGTTATTAATGTATGGTTCTGTCAGAACCAGCAGGGCTAAGGGTTATTAATGACCCAGTCCTGTCAGAACCAGCAGGGCTAAGGGTTATTAATGTATGGTCCTGTCAGAACCAGCAGGGCTAAGGGTTATTAATGTATGGTCCTGTCAGAACCAGCAGGGCTAAGGGTTATTAATGACCCAGTCCTGTCAGAACCAGCAGGGCTAAGGGTTATTAATGACCCAGTCCTGTCAGAACCAGCAGGGCTAAGGGTTATTAATGTATGGTCCTGTCAGAACCAGCAGGGCTAAGGGTTATTAATGTATGGTTCTGTCAGAACCAGCAGGGCTAAGGGTTATTAATGTATGGTTCTGTCAGAACCAGCAGGGCTAAGGGTTATTAATGTATGGTTCTGTCAGAACCAGCAGGGCTAAGGGTTATTAATGTATGGTCCTGTCAGAACCAGCAGGGCTAAGGGTTATTAATGTATGGTTCTATCAGAACCAGCAGGGCTAAGGGTTATTAATGTATGGTCCTGTCAGAACCAGCAGGGCTAAGGGTTATTAATGTATGGTTCTGTCAGAACCAGCAGGGCTAAGGGTTATTAATGACCCAGTCCTGTCAGAACCAGCAGGGCTAAGGGTTATTAATGTATGGTTCTGTCAGAACCAGCAGGGCTAAGGGTTATTAATGTATGGACCTGTCAGAACCAGCAGGGCTAAGGGTTATTAATGTATGGTTCTGTCAGAACCAGCAGGGCTAAGGGTTATTAATGTATGGTCCTGTCAGAACCAGCAGGGCTAAGGGTTATTAATGTATGGTTCTGTCAGAACCAGCAGGGCTAAGGGTTATTAATGTATGGTCCTGTCAGAACCAGCAGGGCTAAGGGTTATTAATGACCCTGGTCCTGTCAGAACCAGCAGGGCTAAGGGTTATTAATGTACCTGGTCCTGTCAGAACCAGCAGGGCTAAGGGTTATTAATGTATGGTCCTGTCAGAACCAGCAGGGCTAAGGGTTATTAATGTATGGTTCTGTCAGAACCAGCAGGGCTAAGGGTTATTAATGTATGGTCCTGTCAGAACCAGCAGGGCTAAGGGTTATTAATGTATGGTCCTGTCAGAACCAGCAGGGCTAAGGGTTATTAATGTATGGTTCTGTCAGAACCAGCAGGGCTAAGGGTTATTAATGTATGGTCCTGTCAGAACCAGCAGGGCTAAGGGTTATTAATGTATGGTCCTGTCAGAACCAGCAGGGCTAAGGGTTATTAATGTATGGTTCTGTCAGAACCAGCAGGGCTAAGGGTTATTAATGTATGGTCCTGTCAGAACCAGCAGGGCTAAGGGTTATTAATGTATGGTTCTGTCAGAACCAGCAGGGCTAAGGGTTATTAATGTATGGTCCTGTCAGAACCAGCAGGGCTAAGGGTTATTAATGTATGGACCTGTCAGAACCAGCAGGGCTAAGGGTTATTAATGTATGGTTCTGTCAGAACCAGCAGGGCTAAGGGTTATTAATGTATGGTCCTGTCAGAACCAGCAGGGCTAAGGGTTATTAATGTATGGACCTGTCAGAACCAGCAGGGCTAAGGGTTATTAATGTATGGTTCTGTCAGAACCAGCAGGGCTAAGGGTTATTAATGTATGGTCCTGTCAGAACCAGCAGGGCTAAGGGTTATTAATGTATGGTCCTGTCAGAACCAGCAGGGGCTAAGGGTTATTAATGTATGGTCCTGTCAGAACCAGCAGGGCTAAGGGTTATTAATGTATGGTCCTGTCAGAACCAGCAGGGCTAAGGGTTATTAATGTATGGTTCTGTCAGAACCAGCAGGGCTAAGGGTTATTAATGTATGGTTCTGTCAGAACCAGCAGGGCTAAGGGTTATTAATGTATGGTCCTGTCAGAACCAGCAGGGCTAAGGGTTATTAATGTATGGACCTGTCAGAACCAGCAGGGCTAAGGGTTATTAATGTATGGTTCTGTCAGAACCAGCAGGGCTAAGGGTTATTAATGTATGGTCCTGTCAGAACCAGCAGGGCTAAGGGTTATTAATGTATGGTTCCTGTCAGAACCAGCAGGGCTAAGGGTTATTAATGTATGGTCCTGTCAGAACCAGCAGGGCTAAGGGTTATTAATGTATGGTTCTGTCAGAACCAGCAGGGCTAAGGGTTATTAATGTATGGTTCTGTCAGAACCAGCAGGGCTAAGGGTTATTAATGTATGGTTCCTGTCAGAACCAGCAGGGCTAAGGGTTATTAATGTATGGTCTGTCAGAACCAGCAGGGCTAAGGGTTATTAATGTATGGTTCCTGTCAGAACCAGCAGGGCTAAGGGTTATTAATGTATGGTTCTGTCAGAACCAGCAGGGCTAAGGGTTATTAATGTATGGTTCCTGTCAGAACCAGCAGGGCTAAGGGTTATTAATGTATGGTCTGTCAGAACCAGCAGGGCTAAGGGTTATTAATGTATGTTCCTGTCAGAACCAGCAGGGCTAAGGGTTATTAATGTATGGTTCTATCAGAACCAGCAGGGCTAAGGGTTATTAATGTATGGACCTGTCAGAACCAGCAGGGCTAAGGGTTATTAATGTATGGTTCTGTCAGAACCAGCAGGGCTAAGGGTTATTAATGTATGGTCCTGTCAGAACCAGCAGGGCTAAGGGTTATTAATGTATGGTTCTGTCAGAACCAGCAGGGCTAAGGGTTATTAATGTATGGTCCTGTCAGAACCAGCAGGGCTAAGGGTTATTAATGTATGGTCCTGTCAGAACCAGCAGGGCTAAGGGTTATTAATGTATGGTCCTGTCAGAACCAGCAGGGCTAAGGGTTATTAATGTATGGTCTGTCAGAACCAGCAGGGCTAAGGGTTATTAATGTATGGTCCTGTCAGAACCCAGCAGGGCTAAGGGTTATTAATGTATGGTTCTGTCAGACGACTCCAGCAGGGCTAAGGGTTATTAATGTATGGTTCTGTCAGAACCAGCAGGGCTAAGGGTTATTAATGTATGGTCTGTCAGAACCAGCAGGGCTAAGGGTTATTAATGTATGGTTCTGTCAGAACCAGCAAGGGCTAAGGGTTATTAATGTATGGTCCTGTCAGAACCAGCAGGGCTAAGGGTTATTATGTATGGTTCTGTCAGAACCAGCAGGGCTAAGGGTTATTAATGTATGGGTTCTGTCAGAACCAGCCCAGGGCTAAGGGTTATTATTAATGTATGGTTCCCTGTCAGAACCAGCAGGGCTAAGGGTTATTAATGTTATGGTTCCTGTCAGAACCAGCAGGGCTAAGGGTTATTAATGTAATGGTCCTGTCAGAACCAGCAGGGCTAAGGGTTATTAATGTATGGTCCTGTCAGAACCAGCAAGGGCTAAGGGTTATTAATGTATGGTTCTGTCAGAACCAGCAGGGCTAAGGGGTTATTAATGTATGGTTCTGTCAGAACCAGCAGGGCTAAGGGTTATTAATGTATGGTTCTGTCAGAACCAGCAGGGCTAAGGGGGTTATTAATGTATGTTCTGTCAGAACCAGCAGGGCTAAGGGTTATTAATGTATGGTCCTGTCAGAACCAGCAGGGCTAAGGGTTATTAATGTATGGTTCTGTCAGAACCAGCAGGGCTAAGGGTTATTAATGTATGGTTCTGTCAGAACCAGCAGGGCTAAGGGTTATTAATGTATGGTCTGTCAGAACCAGCAGGGCTAAGGGTTATTAATGTATGGTTCTGTCAGAACCAGCAGGGCTAAGGGTTATTAATGACCTGGTCCTGTCAGAACCAGCAGGGCTAAGGGTTATTAATGTATGGTTCCTGTCAGAACCAGCAGGGCTAAGGGTTATTAATGTATGGTCCTGTCAGAACCAGCAGGGCTAAGGGTTATTAATGTATGGTCCTGTCAGAACCAGCAGGGCTAAGGGTTATTAATGTATGTTCTGTCAGAACCAGCAGGGCTAAGGGTTATTAATGTATGGTTCTGTCAGAACCAGCAGGGCTAAGGGTTATTAATGTATGGTCCTGTCAGAACCAGCAGGGGCTAAGGGTTATTAATGTATGGTCCTGTCAGAACCAGCAGGGCTAAGGGTTATTAATGTATGGTTCTGTCAGAACCAGCAGGGCTAAGGGTTATTAATGTATGTTCTGTCAGAACCAGCAGGGCTAAGGGTTATTAATGTATGGTCCTGTCAGAACCAGCAGGCTAAGGGTTATTAATGTATGGTCCTGTCAGAACCAGCAGGGCTAAGGGTTATTAATGTATGGTTCTGTCAGAACCAGCAGGGCTAAGGGTTATTAATGTATGGTTCCTGTCAGAACCAGCAGGGCTAAGGGTTATTAATGTATGGTTCTGTCAGAACCAGCAGGGCTAAGGGTTATTAATGTATGGTTCTGTCAGAACCAGCAGGGCTAAGGGTTATTAATGACCCAGGTCCTGTCAGAACCAGCAGGGCTAAGGGTTATTAATGTATGGTTCTGTCAGAACCAGCAGGGCTAAGGGTATTAATGTATGGTTCTGTCAGAACCAGCAGGGCTAAGGGTTATTAATGTATGGTCCTGTCAGAAACCAGCAGGGCTAAGGGTTATTAATGTATGGTCTGTCAGAACCAGCAGGGCTAAGGGTTATTAATGTATGGTCGGTCAGAACCAGCAGGGCTAAGGGTTATTAATGTATGGTTCCTGTCAGAACCAGCAGGGCTAAGGGTTATTAATGTATGGTCTGTCAGAACCAGCAGGGCTAAGGGTTATTAATGTATGGTCTCTGTCAGAACCAGCAGGGCTAAGGGTTATTAATGTATGGTCCTGTCAGAACCAGCAGGGCCTAAGGGTTATTAATGTAGGTTCTGTCAGAACCAGCAGGGCTAAGGGTTATTAATGTATGGTTCTGTCAGAACCAGCAGGGCTAAGGGTTATTAATGTATGGTCCTGTCAGAACCAGCAGGGCTAAGGGTTATTAATGACCCAGTCCCTGTCAGAACCAGCAGGGCTAAGGGTTATTAATGATCCAGGTCCTGTCAGAACCAGCAGGGCTAAGGGTTATTAATGTATGGTCCTGTCAGAACCAGCAGGGCTAAGGGTTATTAATGTCATGGTCCTGTCAGAACCAGCAGGGCTAAGGGTTATTAATGTATGGTCCTGTCAGAACCAGCAGGGCTAAGGGTTATTAATGTATGGTTCTGTCAGAACCAGCAGGGCTAAGGGTTATTAATGTATGGTTCCTGTCAGAACCAGCAGGGCTAAGGGTTATTAATGTATGGTCCTGTCAGAACCAGCAGGGCTAAGGGTTATTAATGTATGGTTCTGTCAGAACCAGCAGGGCTAAGGGTTATTAATGTATGGTCCTGTCAGAACCAGCAGGGCTAAGGGTTATTAATGTATGGTTCTGTCAGAACCAGCAGGGCTAAGGGTTATTAATGTATGGTCCTGTCAGAACCAGCAGGGCTAAGGGTTATTAATGTACTGGTCCTGTCAGAACCAGCAGGGCTAAGGGTTATTAATGTATGGACCTGTCAGAACCAGCAGGGCTAAGGGTTATTAATGTATGGTTCTGTCAGAACCAGCAGGGCTACAGGGTTATTAATGTATGGTCCTGTCAGAACCAGCAGGGCTAAGGGTTATTAATGTATGGTTCTGTCTGACGACTCAGCAGGCTCAGGGTTATTAATGTATGGTCTGTCAGAACCAGCAGGGCTAAGGGTTATTAATGTATGGACCTGTCAGAACCAGCAGGGCTAAGGGTTATTAATGTATGGTCCTGTCAGAACCAGCAGGGGCTAAGGGTTATTAATGACCCAGTCCTGTCAGAACCAGCAGGGCTAAGGGTTATTAATGTATGGTCCTGTCAGAACCAGCAGGGCTAAGGGTTATTAATGTATGGACCTGTCAGAACCAGCAGGGCTAAGGGGTTATTAATGACCCAGTCCTGTCCAGGAACCAGCAGGGCTAAGGGTTATTAATGTATGGTTCTGTCAGAACCAGCAGGGCTAAGGGTTATTAATGTATGGTTCTGTCAGAACCAGCAGGGCTAAGGGTTATTAATGTATGGTCCTGTCAGAACCAGCAGGGCTAAGGGTTATTAATGTATGGACCTGTCAGAACCAGCAGGCTAAGGGTTATTAATGTATGGTTCTGTCAGAACCAGCAGGGCTAAGGGTTATTAATGTATGGTCCTGTCAGAACCAGCAGGGCTAAGGGTTATTAATGTATGGTTCTGTCAGAACCAGCAGGGCTAAGGGTTATTAATGTATGGTCCTGTCAGAACCAGCAGGCTAAGGGTTATTAATGACCCAGTCCTGTCAGAACCAGCAGGGCTAAGGGTTATTAATGTATGGTTCTGTCAGAACCAGCAGGGCTAAGGGTTATTAATGTATGGTTCTGTCAGAACCAGCAGGGCTAAGGGTTATTAATGACCCAGTCCTGTCAGAACCAGCAGGGCTAAGGGTTATTAATGTATGGTCCTGTCAGAACCAGCAGGGCTAAGGGTTATTAATGTATGGTCCTGTCAGAACCAGCAGGGCTAAGGGTTATTAATGTATGGTTCTGTCAGAACCAGCAGGGCTAAGGGTTATTAATGTATGGTTCTGTCAGAACCAGCAGGGCTAAGGGTTATTAATGTATGGTTCTGTCAGAACCAGCAGGGCTAAGGGTTATTAATGTATGGTTCTGTCAGAACCAGCAGGGCTAAGGGTTATTAATGTATGGTTCTGTCAGAACCAGCAGGGCTAAGGGTTATTAATGTATGGTCCTGTCAGAACCAGCAGGGCTAAGGGTTATTAATGACCCAGTCCTGTCAGAACCAGCAGGGCTAAGGGTTATTAATGTATGGTTCTGTCAGAACCAGCAGGGCTAAGGGTTATTAATGTATGGTCCTGTCAGAACCAGCAGGGCTAAGGGTTATTAATGTCCAGGTCCTGTCAGAACCAGCAGGGCTAAGGGTTATTAATGTATGGTTCTGTCAGAACCAGCAGGGCTAAGGGTTATTAATGTATGGTTCTGTCAGAACCAGCAGGGCTAAGGGTTATTAATGTATGGTTCTGTCAGAAACCAGCAGGGCTAAGGGTTTATTAATGTATGGTCCTGTCAGAACCAGCAGGGCATAAGGGTTATTAATGTATGGTTCTGTCAGAACCAGCAGGGCTAAGGGTTATTAAGTGTATGGTCCTGTCAGAACCAGCAGGGCTAAGGGTTATTAATGTATGGTCCTGTCAGAACCAGCAGGGCTAAGGTTATTAATGTATGGTTCTGTCAGAACCAGCAGGGCTAAGGGTTATTAATGTATGGACCTGTCAGAACCAGCAGGGGGCTAAGTTTATTAATGTATGTTCTGTCAGAACCCAGCAGGGCTAAGGGTTATTAATGTATGGTCCTGTCAGAACCAGCAGGGCTAAGGGTTATTAATGTATGGTTCTGTCAGAACCAGCAGGGCTAAGGGGTTATTAATGTATGGTTCCTGTCAGAACCAGCAGGGCTAAGGGTTATTAATGTATGGTTCCTGTCAGAACCAGCAGGGCTAAGGGTTATTAATGTTATGGTTCTGATCAGAACCAGCTGGGCTAAGGGTTATTAATGTATGGTTCCTGTCAGAACCAGACAGGGCTAAGGGTTATTAATGTTTTATTATACTGTTAAGGTCCTGTCAGAACCAGCAGGGCTAAGGGTTATTAATGTATGGTCCTGTCAGAACCAGCAGGGCTAAGGGTTATTAATGTATGGTTCCTGTCAGAACCAGCAGGGCTAAGGGTTATTAATGTATGGTTCTGTCAGAACCAGCAGGGCTAAGGGTTATTATGTATGGTCCTGTCAGAACCAGCAGGGCTAAGGGTTATTAATGACCCTGGTTCCTGTCAGAACCAGCAGGGCTAAGGGTTATTAATGTATGGTTCTGTCAGAACCAGCAGGGCTAAGGGTTATTAATGTATGGTCCTGGTCAGAACCAGCAGGGCTAAGGGTTATTATTGACCAGGTCCTGTCAGAACCAGCAGGGCTAAGGGTTATTAATGTATGGTCCTGTCAGAACCAGCAGGGCTAAGGGTTATTAATGTATGGTTTCTATCAGAACCAGCAGGGCTAAGGGTTATTAATGTATGGTCCTGTCAAGAACCAGCAGGGCTAAGGGTTATTAATGTATGGACCTGTCAGAACCAGCAGGGCTAAGGGTTATTAATGTATGGTTCTGTCAGAACCAGCAGGGCTAAGGGTTATTAATGTATGGACCTGTCAGAACCAGCAGGGCTAAGGGTTATT
The DNA here is from genome assembly GCA_031479575.1 of Coregonus ussuriensis. Classification (NCBI taxonomy): domain Eukaryota; kingdom Metazoa; phylum Chordata; class Actinopteri; order Salmoniformes; family Salmonidae; genus Coregonus; species Coregonus ussuriensis. Next base: position 1,218,919 of record CM062497.1, read on the forward strand.
AATGTATGGTTCTGTCAGAACCAGCAGGGCTAAGGGTTATTAATGTATGGTTCTGTCAGAACCAGCAGGGCTAAGGGTTATTAATGACCCAGTCCTGTCAGAACCAGCAGGGCTAAGGGTTATTAATGATCCAGTCCTGTCAGAACCAGCAGGCTCAGGGTTATTAATGTATGGTCCTGTCAGAACCAGCAGGGCTAAGGGTTATTAATGACCCAGTCCTGTCAGAACCAGCAGGCTCAGGGTTATTAATGTATGGTCCTGTCAGAACCAGCAGGGCTAAGGGTTATTAATGTATGGTTCTATCAGAACCAGCAGGGCTAAGGGTTATTAATGTATGGTCCTGTCAGAACCAGCAGGGCTAAGGGTTATTAATGTATGGACCTGTCAGAACCAGCAGGGCTAAGGGTTATTAATGTATGGTTCTGTCAGAACCAGCAGGGCTAAGGGTTATTAATGTATGGACCTGTCAGAACCAGCAGGGCTAAGGGTTATTAATGTATGGTTCTGTCAGAACCAGCAGGGCTAAGGGTTATTAATGTATGGTCCTGTCAGATCCAGCAGGGCTAAGGGTTATTAATGTATGGTCCTGTCAGAACCAGCAGGGCTAAGGGTTATTCATGTATGGACCTGTCAGAACCAGCAGGGCTAAGGGTTATTAATGTATGGTTCTGTCAGAACCAGCAGGGCTAAGGGTTATTAATGTATGGTCCTGTCAGAACCAGCAGGGCTAAGGGTTATTAATGTATGGTTCTGTCTGACGACTCCAGCAGGCTCAGGGTTATTAATGTATGGTCCTGTCAGAACCAGCAGGGCTAAGGGTTATTAATGTATGGACCTGTCAGAACCAGCAGGGCTAAGGGTTATTAATGTATGGTCCTGTCAGAACCAGCAGGGCTAAGGGTTATTAATGACCCAGTCCTGTCAGAACCAGCAGGGCTAAGGGTTATTAATGTATGGTCCTGTCAGAACCAGCAGGGCTAAGGGTTATTAATGTATGGACCTGTCAGAACCAGCAGGGCTAAGGGTTATTAATGACCCAGTCCTGTCAGAACCAGCAGGGCTAAGGGTTATTAATGTATGGTTCTGTCAGAACCAGCAGGGCTAAGGGTTATTAATGTATGGTTCTGTCAGAACCAGCAGGGCTAAGGGTTATTAATGTATGGTCCTGTCAGAACCAGCAGGGCTAAGGGTTATTAATGTATGGACCTGTCAGAACCAGCAGGGCTAAGGGTTATTAATGTATGGTTCTGTCAGAACCAGCAGGGCTAAGGGTTATTAATGTATGGTCCTGTCAGAACCAGCAGGGCTAAGGGTTATTAATGTATGGTTCTGTCAGAACCAGCAGGGCTAAGGGTTATTAATGTATGGTCCTGTCAGAACCAGCAGGCTAAGGGTTATTAATGACCCAGTCCTGTCAGAACCAGCAGGGCTAAGGGTTATTAATGTATGGTTCTGTCAGAACCAGCAGGGCTAAGGGTTATTAATGTATGGTTCTGTCAGAACCAGCAGGGCTAAGGGTTATTAATGACCCAGTCCTGTCAGAACCAGCAGGGCTAAGGGTTATTAATGTATGGTCCTGTCAGAACCAGCAGGGCTAAGGGTTATTAATGTATGGTCCTGTCAGAACCAGCAGGGCTAAGGGTTATTAATGTATGGTTCTGTCAGAACCAGCAGGGCTAAGGGTTATTAATGTATGGTTCTGTCAGAACCAGCAGGGCTAAGGGTTATTAATGTATGGTTCTGTCAGAACCAGCAGGGCTAAGGGTTATTAATGTATGGTTCTGTCAGAACCAGCAGGGCTAAGGGTTATTAATGTATGGTTCTGTCAGAACCAGCAAGGCTAAGGGTTATTAATGTATGGTCCTGTCAGAACCAGCAGGCTAAGGGTTATTAATGACCCAGTCCTGTCAGAACCAGCAGGGCTAAGGGTTATTAATGTATGGTTCTGTCAGAACCAGAAGGGCTAAGGGTTATTAATGTATGGTTCTGTCAGAACCAGCAGGGCTAAGGGTTATTAATGACCCAGTCCTGTCAGAACCAGCAGGGCTAAGGGTTATTAATGTATGGTTCTGTCAGAACCAGCAGGGCTAAGGGTTATTAATGTATGGTTCTGTCAGAACCAGCAGGGCTAAGGGTTATTAATGACCCAGTCCTGTCAGAACCAGCAGGGCTAAGGGTTATTAATGTATGGTCCTGTCAGAACCAGCAGGGCTAAGGGTTATTAATGTATGGTCCTGTCAGAACCAGCAGGGCTAAGGGTTTTTGTATGTATGGTTCTGTCAGAACCAGCAGGGCTAAGGGTTATTAATGATGGTGTTTCCTGTCAGAACAGCAGGGCTAAGGGTGTTTATTATGTATGGTTCTGTCAGAACCAGCATGGGTAAGGGTGATGGTGGGGGTTTTTTTTTTTTTTTTTGTTTTGGGTTTTAATGTATGGTCCTGTCAGAACAAGCAGGGCTAAGGGTTATTAATGTATGGTCCTGTCAGAACCAGCAGGGCTAAGGGTTATTAATGTATGGTCCTGTCAGAAAAAAAAACACAGGGGGGGGGCTAAAAAAAGGGTTATTAATGTATGGTCCTGTCAGAACCAGCAGGGCTAAGGGTTATTAATGTATGGTTCTGTCAGAACCAGCAGGGCTAAGGGTTTTTCATAATGTATGGTTTCTGTCAGAACCAGCAAAAGGGGGGGGGCCCCCCCCCTCTTAAGGGTTATTAATGTATGGTTTCCTGTCAGAACCAGCAGGGCTAAGGGTTATTAATGTATGGTCCTGTCAGAACCAGCAGGGGCTAAGGGTTATTAATGTATGGTTCTATCAGAACCAGCAGGGCTAAGGGTTATTAATGTATGGTCCTGTCAGAACCAGCAGGGCTAAGGGTTATTAATGTATGGTTCTGTCAGAACCAGCAGGGCTAAGGGTTATTAATGTATGGTTCTATCAGAACCAGCAGGGCTAAGGGTTATTAATGTATGGTTCTGTCAGAACCAGCATGGCTAAGGGTTATTAATGTATGGACCTGTCAGAACCAGCAGGGCTAAGGGTTATTAATGTATGGTCCTGTCAGAACCAGCAGGGCTAAGGGTTATTAATGTATGGTCCTGTCAGAACCAGCAGGGCTAAGGGTTATTAATGTATGGTTCTGTCAGAACCAGCAGGGCTAAGGGTTATTAATGTATGGTTCTGTCAGAACCAGCAGGGCTAAGGGTTATTAATGTATGGTCCTGTCAGAACCAGCAGGCTAAGGGTTATTAATGTATGGTTCTGTCAGAACCAGCAGGGCTAAGGGTTATTAATGTATGGTTCTGTCAGAACCAGCAGGGCTAAGGGTTATTAATGTATGGTCCTGTCAGAACCAGCAGGGCTAAGGGTTATTAATGACCCAGTCCTGTCAGAACCAGCAGGGCTAAGGGTTATTAATGACCCAGTCCTGTCAGAACCAGCAGGGCTAAGGGTTATTAATGTATGGTCCTGTCAGAACCAGCAGGGCTAAGGGTTATTAATGACCCAGTCCTGTCAGAACCAGCAGGGCTAAGGGTTATTAATGTATGGACCTGTCAGAACCAGCAGGCTAAGGGTTATTAATGTATGGTCCTGTCAGAACCAGCAGGGCTAAGGGTTATTAATGTATGGTTCTGTCAGAACCAGCAGGGCTAAGGGTTATTAATGTATGGTTCTGTCAGAACCAGCAGGGCTAAGGGTTATTAATGTATGGTTCTGTCAGAACCAGCAGGGCTAAGGGTTATTAATGTATGGTCCTGTCAGAACCAGCAGGGCTAAGGGTTATTAATGTATGGTTCTGTCAGAACCAGCAGGGCTAAGGGTTATTAATGTATGGTCCTGTCAGAACCAGCAGGGCTAAGGGTTATTAATGACCCAGTCCTGTCAGAACCAGCAGGGCTAAGGGTTATTAATGTATGGACCTGTCAGAACCAGCAGGGCTAAGGGTTATTAATGTATGGTTCTGTCAGAACCAGCAGGGCTAAGGGTTATTAATGTATGGACCTGTCAGAACCAGCAGGGCTAAGGGTTATTAATGACCCAGTCCTGTCAGAACCAGCAGGGCTAAGGGTTATTAATGTATGGACCTGTCAGAACCAGCAGGGCTAAGGGTTATTAATGTATGGTTCTGTCAGAACCAGCAGGGCTAAGGGTTATTAATGACCCAGTCCTGTCAGAACCAGCAGGGCTAAGGGTTATTAATGACCCAGTCCTGTCAGAACCAGCAGGGCTAAGGGTTATTAATGACCCAGTCCTGTCAGAACCAGCAGGGCTAAGGGTTATTAATGTATGGACCTGTCAGAACCAGCAGGGCTAAGGGTTATTAATGACCCAGTCCTGTCAGAACCAGCAGGGCTAAGGGTTATTAATGTATGGTCCTGTCAGAACCAGCAGGGCTAAGGGTTATTAATGTATGGTTCCTGTCAGAACCAGCAGGGCTAAGGGTTATTAATGTATGGTTCTGTCAGAACCAGCAGGGCTAAGGGTTATTAATGTATGGTCTGTCAGAACAGCAGGGCTAAGGGTTATTAATGTATGGTTCTGTCAGAACCAGCAGGGCTAAGGGTTATTAATGTATCAGGTTCTGTCAGAACCAGCAGGGCTAAGGGTTATTAATGTATGGTCCTGTCAGAACCAGCAGGGCTAAGGGTTATTAATGTATGGTTCTGTCAGAACCAGCAGGGCTAAGGGGTTATTAATGTATGGTCCTGTCAGAACCAGCAGGGCTAAGGGGTTATTAATGTATGTTCCTGTCAGAACCAGCTGGGCTAAGGGTTAGTAATGTATGGTTCTGTCAGAACCAGCAGGGCTAAGGGTTTAATGTAATGGTCCTGTCAGAAACCAGCAGGCTAAGGGTTATTAATGTATGGTCCTGTCAGAACCAGCAGGGCTAAGGGTTATTAATGTCCAGGTCCTGTCAGAACCAGCAGGGCTAAGGGTTATTAATTACCCTGGTCCTGTCAGAACCAGCAGGGCTAAGGGTTATTAATGTATGGTCTGTCAGAACCAGCAGGGCTAAGGGGTTATTAATGTATGGGTCCTGTCAGAACCAGCAGGGCTAAGGGTTATTAATGACCCAGTCTGTCAGAACCAGCAGGGCCTAAGGGTTATTAATGTATGGTTCTGTCAGAACCAGCAGGGCTAAGGGGTTATTAATGTATGGTTCTGTCAGAACCAGCAGGGCTAAGGGTTATTAATGTATGGTTCTGTCAGAACCAGCAGGGCTAAGGGTTATTAATGTATGGTTCTGTCTGACGACTCCAGCAGGCTCAGGGTTATTAATGTATGGTTCTGTCAGAACCAGCAGGGCTAAGGGTTATTAATGTATGGTTCTGTCAGAACCAGCAGGGCTAAGGGTTATTAATGTATGGTTCTGTCAGAACCAGCAGGGCTAAGGGTTATTAATGTATGGTTCTGTCAGAACCAGCAGGGCTAAGGGTTATTAATGTATGGTTCTGTCAGAACCAGCAGGGCTAAGGGTTATTAATGTATGGTCCTGTCAGAACCAGCAGGGCTAAGGGTTATTAATGTATGGTTCTGTCAGAACCAGCAGGGCTAAGGGTTATTAATGTATGGTCCTGTCAGAACCAGCAGGGCTAAGGGTTATTAATGTATGGTTCTGTCAGAACCAGCAGGGCTAAGGGTTATTAATGTATGGTCCTGTCAGAACCAGCATGGGCTAAGGGTTATTAAAGTATGGTTCCTGTCAGAACCAGCAGGCTCAGGGGTATTAATGTATGGGTCTCGTCAGAACCAGCAGGGCTAAGGGGTTATTAATGTATGGTTCTGTCTGAACCAGCAGGCTAAGGGTTATTAATGTAAGGTTCCTGTCAGAACCCAGCAGGCTAAGGGGTTATTAATGTATGGTCCTGTCAGAACCAGCAGGGCTAAGGGGTTATTCTTAATGTATGGTTCTGTCAGAACCAGCAGGCTAAGGGTTATTAATGTATGGTTCTGTCAGAACCAGCAGGGCTAAGGGTTATTAATGTATGGTTCTGTCAGAACCAGGCAGGGCTAAGGGTTATTAATGTATGGTTCTGTCAGAACCAGCAGGGCTAAGGGTTATTAATGTATGGTTCTGTCAGAACCAGCAGGGCTAAGGGTTATTAATGTATGGTCCTGTCAGAACCAGCAGGGCTAAGGGTTATTAATGTATGGTCCTGTCAGAACCAGCAGGGCTAAGGGTTATTAATGTATGGTCCTGTCAGAACCAGCAGGGCTAAGGGTTATTAATGTATGGTCCTGTCAGAACCAGCAGGGCTAAGGGTTATTAATGACCCAGTCCTGTCAGAACCAGCAGGGCTAAGGGTTATTAATGACCCAGTCCTGTCAGAACCAGCAGGGCTAAGGGTTATTAATGTATGGTCCTGTCAGAACCAGCAGGGCTAAGGGTTATTAATGTATGGACCTGTCAGAACCAGCAGGGCTAAGGGTTATTAATGTATGGTTCTGTCTGACGACTCCAGCAGGCTCAGGGTTATTAATGTATGGTTCTGTCAGAACCAGCAGGGCTAAGGGTTATTAATGTATGGTTCTGTCAGAACCAGCAGGGCTAAGGGTTATTAATGTATGGTTCTGTCTGACGACTCCAGCAGGCTCAGGGTTATTAATGTATGGTTCTGTCAGAACCAGCAGGGCTAAGGGTTATTAATGTATGGTTCTATCAGAACCAGCAGGGCTAAGGGTTATTAATGTATGGACCTGTCAGAACCAGCAGGGCTAAGGGGTTATTAATGTATGGTTCTGTCAGAACCAGCAGGGCTAAGGGTTATTAATGTATGGTCCTGTCAGAACCAGCAGGGCTAAGGGTTATTAATGTATGGTTCTGTCAGAACCAGCAGGGCTAAGGGTTATTAATGTATGGTCCTGTCAGAACCAGCAGGCTAAGGGTTATTAATGTATGGTCCTGTCAGAACCAGCAGGGCTAAGGGTTATTAATGTATGGTCCTGTCAGAACCAGCAGGGCTAAGGGTTATTAATGTATGGACCTGTCAGAACCAGCAGGGCTAAGGGTTATTAATGACCAGGTCCTGTCAGAACCAGCAGGGCTAAGGGTTATTAATGTATGGTTCTGTCAGAACCAGCAGGGCTAAGGGTTATTAATGTATGGTTCCTGTCAGAACCAGCAGGGCTAAGGGTTATTAATGTATGGTCCTGTCAGAACCAGCAGGGCTAAGGGTTATTAATGTATGGTCCTGTCAGAACCAGCAGGGCTAAGGGTTATTAATGTATGGTCTGTCAGAACCAGCAGGGCTAAGGGTTATTAATGTATGGTCCTGTCAGAACCAGCAGGGCTAAGGGTTATTAATGTATGGTCCTGTCAGAACCAGCAGGGCTAAGGGTTATTAATGTATGGTCCTGTCAGAACCAGCAGGGCTAAGGGTTATTAATGTATGGTCCTGTCAGAACCAGCAGGGCTAAGGGTTATTAATGTATGGTTCCTGTCAGAACCAGCAGGGCTAAGGGTTATTAATGTATGGTCCTGTCAGAACCAGCAGGGCTAAGGGTTATTAATGTATGGTCCTGTCAGAACCAGCAGGGCTAAGGGTTATTAATGTATGGTCCTGTCAGAACCAGCAGGGCTAAGGGTTATTAATGTATGGTCCTGTCAGAACCAGCAGGGCTAAGGGTTATTAATGTATGGTCCTGTCAGAACCAGCAGGGCTAAGGGTTATTAATGTATGCCCAGCTCCTGTCAGAACCAGCAGGGCTAAGGGTTATTAATGTATGGTCCTGTCAGAACCAGCAGGGCTAAGGGTTATTAATGTATGGTCCTGTCAGAACCAGCAGGGCTAAGGGTTATTAATGTATGGTCCTGTCAGAACCAGCAGGGCTAAGGGTTATTAATGTATGGTCCTGTCAGAACCAGCAGGGCTAAGGGTTATTAATGTATGGTCCTGTCAGAACCAGCAGGGCTAAGGGTTATTAATGTATGGTCCTGTCAGAACCAGCAGGGCTAAGGGTTTATTAATGTATGGTCCTGTCAGAACCAGCAGGGCTAAGGGTTATTAATGTATGGTCCTGTCAGAACCAGCAGGGCTAAGGGTTATTAATGTATGGTCCTGTCAGAACCAGCAGGGCTAAGGGTTATTAATGTATGGTCCTGTCAGAACCAGCAGGGCTAAGGGTTATTAATGTATGGTCCTGTCAGAACCAGCAGGGCTAAGGGTTATTAATGTATGGTCCTGTCAGAACCAGCAGGGCTAAGGGTTATTAATGTCATGGTCCTGTCAGAACCAGCAGGGCTAAGGGTTATTAATGTATGGTCCTGTCAGAACCAGCAGGGCTAAGGGTTATTAATGTATGGTCCTGTCAGAACCAGCAGGGCTAAGGGTTATTAATGTATGGTCCTGTCAGAACCAGCAGGGCTAAGGGTTATTAATGTATGGTCCTGTCAGAACCAGCAGGGCTAAGGGTTATTAATGTATGGTCCTGTCAGAACCAGCAGGGCTAAGGGTTATTAATGTATGGTCTGTCAGAACCAGCAGGGCTAAGGGTTATTAATGTATGGTCCTGTCAGAACCAGCAGGGCTAAGGGTTATTAATGTATGGTCCTGTCAGAACCAGCAGGGCTAAGGGTTATTAATGTATGGTCCTGTCAGAACCAGCAGGGCTAAGGGTTATTAATGTATGGTCCTGTCAGAACCAGCAGGGCTAAGGGTTATTAATGTATGGTCCTGTCAGAACCAGCAGGGCTAAGGGTTATTAATGTATGGTTCTGTCAGAACCAGCAGGGCTAAGGGTTATTAATGTATGGTCCTGTCAGAACCAGCAGGGCTAAGGGTTATTAATGTATGGTTCCTGTCAGAACCAGCAGGGCTAAGGGTTATTAATGTATGGTCCTGTCAGAACCAGCAGGGCTAAGGGTTATTAATGTACTGGTCCTGTCAGAACCAGCAGGGCTAAGGGTTATTAATGTATGGTCCTGACAGAACCAGCAGGGCTAAGGGTTATTAATGTATGGACCTGTCAGAACCAGCAGGGCTAAGGGTTATTAATGACCCAGTCCTGTCAGAACCAGCAGGGCTAAGGGTTATTAATGTATGGTCCTGTCAGAACCAGCAGGGCTAAGGGTTATTAATGACCCAGTCCTGTCAGAACCAGCAGGGCTAAGGGTTATTAATGTATGGTTCTGTCAGAACCAGCAGGGCTAAGGGTTATTAATGTATGGTCCTGTCAGAACCAGCAGGGCTAAGGGTTATTAATGTATGGTTCTGTCAGAACCAGCAGGGCTAAGGGTTATTAATGTATGGTTCTGTCAGAACCAGCAGGGCTAAGGGTTATTAATGTATGGACCTGTCAGAACCAGCAGGGCTAAGGGTTATTAATGACCCAGTCCTGTCAGAACCAGCAGGGCTAAGGGTTATTAATGTATGGTTCTGTCAGAACCAGCAGAGCTAAGGGTTATTAATGTATGGTCCTGTCAGAACCAGCAGGGCTAAGGGTTATTAATGTATGGTCCTGTCAGAACCAGCAGGGCTAAGGGTTATTAATGTATGGTTCTGTCAGAACCAGCAGGGCTAAGGGTTATTAATGTATGGTTCTGTCAGAACCAGCAGGGCTAAGGGTTATTAATGTATGGTCCTGTCAGAACCAGCAGGCTAAGGGTTATTAATGTATGGTCCTGTCAGAACCAGCAGGGCTAAGGGTTATTAATGTATGGTCCTGTCAGAACCAGCAGGGCTAAGGGTTATTAATGACCCAGTCCTGTCAGAACCAGCAGGGCTAAGGGTTATTAATGTATGGTTCTGTCAGAACCAGCAGGGCTAAGGGTTATTAATGTATGGTTCTGTCAGAACCAGCAGGGCTAAGGGTTATTAATGTATGGTTCTGTCAGAACCAGCAGGGCTAAGGGTTATTAATGTATGGTTCTGTCAGAACCAGCAGGGCTAAGGGTTATTAATGTATGGTTCTGTCAGAACCAGCAGGGCTAAGGGTTATTAATGACCCAGTCCTGTCAGAACCAGCAGGGCTCAGGGTTATTAATGTATGGTTCTGTCAGAACCAGCAGGGCTAAGGGTTATTAATGTATGGTTCTGTCAGAACCAGCAGGGCTAAGGGTTATTAATGTATGGTTCTGTCTGACGACTCCAGCAGGCTCAGGGTTATTAATGTATGGTTCTGTCTGAAGACTCCAGCAGGATATTCCTGTACTGTGCAGCTCTATCAGACCTAGCCAGTTATCAGGATGGATGGATGGTCTGTCAGACCTAGCCAGTTATCAGGATGGATGGATGGTCTGTCAGACCTAGCCAGTTATCAGGATGGATGGATGGTCTGTCAGACCTAGCCAGTTATCAGGATGGATGGATGGTCTGTCAGACCTAGCCAGTTATCAGGATGGATGGATGGTCTGTCAGCCCTAGCCAGTTATCAGGATGGATGGATGGTCTGTCAGACCTAGCCAGTTATCAGGATGGATGGATGGTCTGTCAGACCTAGCCAGTTATCAGGATGGATGGATGGTCTGTCAGCCCTAGCCAGTTATCAGGATGGATGGATGGTCTGTCAGACCTAGCCAGTTATCAGGATGGATGGATGGTCTGTCAGACCTAGCCAGTTATCAGGATGGATGGATGGTCTGTCAGACCTAGCCAGTTATCAGGATGGATGGATGGTCTGTCAGACCTAGCCAGTTATCAGGATGGATGGATGTGTCACAGCAAAGCAGAGCAGTGGGCCGGTCGGCCAGATGTACAGTCGTGGTCAAACGTTTTGAGAATGACACAGATATTAATTTTCACAAAGTCTGCTGCCTCAGTTTTTATGATGGCAATTTGCATATATTCCAGAATGTTATGAAGAGTGATCAGATGAATTGCAATTAATTGCAAAGTCCCTCTTTGCCATGAAAATGAACTTAATCCCCAAAAAACATTTCCACTGCATTTCAGCCCTGCCACAAAAGGACCAGCTGACATCATGTCAGTGATTCTCTCGTTAACACAGGTGAGAGTGTTGACAAGGACAAGGCTGGAGATCACTCTGTCATGCTGATTGAGTTAGAATAACAGACTGGAAGCTTTAAAATGAGGGTGGTGCTTGAAATCATTGTTTTTCCTCTGTTAACCATGGTTATCTGTAAGGAAACACGTGCCGTCATCATTGCTTTGCACAAAAAGGGCTTCACAGGCAAGGATATTGCTGCTAGTAAGATTGCACCTAAATCAACCATTTATCGGATCATCAAGAACTTATAGGAGAGAGGTTCAATTGTTGTGAAGAAGGCTTCAGGGCGCCCAAGAAAGTCCAGCAAGCGCCAGGACCGTCTCCTAAAGTTGAGCTTGCTCAGGAATGGCAGCAGGCAGGTGTGAGTGCATCTGCGCGCACAGTGAGGCGAAGACTTTTGGAGGATGGCCTGGTTTCAAGAAGGGCAGCGAGGAAGCCACTTCTCTCCAGGAAGAACATCGGGGACAGACTGATATTCTGCAAAAGGTACAGGGATTGGACTGCTGAGGACTGGGGTAAAGTCATTTTCTCTGATGAATCCCCTTTCCGATTGTTTGGTGCATCCGGAAAACACCTTGACCGGAGAAGACAAGGTGAGCGCTACCATCAGTCCTGTGTCATGCCAACAGTAAAGCATCCTGAGACCATTCATGTGTGGGGTTGCTTCTCAGCCAAGGGAGTGGGCTCACTCACAATTTTGCCTAAGAACACAGCCATGAATAAAGAATGGTACCAACACATCCTCCGAGAGCAACTTCTCCCAACCATCCAAGAACAGTTTGGTGACGAACAATGCGTTTTCCAGCATGATGGAGCACCTTGCCATAAGGCAAAAGTGATAACTAAGTGGTCCAGGAAACTACCCAGACCATAATCCCATTGATCCCATGGACAAACAAAAACCCACAAATTCTGGCAAACTCCAAGCATTGATTATGCAAGAATGGGCTGCCATCAGTCAGGATGTGGCCCAGAAGTTAATTGACAGCATGCCAGGGCGGATTGCAGAGGTCTTGAAAAAGAAGGATCAACACTGCAAATATTGACTCTTTGCATACACTTAATGTAATTGTCAATAAAAGCCTTTGACACTGTTGGAATGCTTGTAATTATACTTCAGTATACCATAGTAACATCTGACAAAAATATCTAAAAACACTGAAGCAGCAAACTTTGTGAAGACCAATACTTGTGTCAGAGAGAGAGAGAGAGAGAGAGCTTAAGCCCCATCCTCTTCAACATATATATCAACGAATTGGCAAGGGCACTAGAACAGTCTGCAGCACCCGGCATCCCTACTAGAATCTGAAGTCAAATGTCTACTATTTGCTAATGATCTGGTGTTTCTGTCACCAACCAAGGAGGGCCTACAGCAGCACCTAGATCTTCTGCACAGATTATGTCAGACCTGGGCCCAGACAGTACATTTTTACATTTTAGTCATTTAGCAGACGCTCTTATCCAGAGCGACTTACAGTTAGTGAGTGCATACATTATTTTAAATTTTTTCATACTGGCCCCCCGTGGGAATCAAACCCACAACCCTGGCGTTGCAAACGCCATGCTCTACCAACTGAGCTACATCCCTGCCGGCCATTCCCTCCCCTACCCTGGACGACGCTGAGCCAATTGTGCGCCGCCCCATGGGTCTCCCGGTCGCGGCCGGCTACGACAGAGCCTGGATCTTAGTAAGTTAAAAATAATGGTGTTCAAAAAAAGGTCCAGTTTCTAGGACCACAAATACAAATTCCATCTAGACACCGTTGCCCTACAGCACACAAAAAACGATACATACCTCGACCTAAACATCAGCGCCACAGGTAACTTCCACAAAGCTCTGAACGATTTGAGAGACAAGGCAATAAGGGCCTTCTATGCCATCAAAAGGAACATCAAATTCGACATAACGACAAACACAATCATAACATTGGAACGTTGTCTAGCTTGAGCCGCCCCAGTTGAGCATTAACATAATAAAGGCCTGATGCCATATGTAGTGAAACACAACAGCTCTGATGCCTGATGCCATATGTAGTGAAACACAACAGATCTGAGGCCTGATGCCATATGGCCCTTTCTCTCCTGAATGGTATACGCCCCCTTCCCTTTCTATCTCCTATAGGCTAGACCATGCCTATCTGTCTCCTCCCCCTGATGGTTCAATAGAGATGTCACCTTTAACCTCTGTCCCAGGCATTCCATCATGGTGGAGGAGGCTGACCGTTAACTGCTGGCCTACGGTGGAGGAGGCTGACCGTTAACTGCTGGCCTACGGTGGAGGAGGCTGACCGTTAACTGCTGGCCTACGGTGGAGGAGGCTGACCGTTAACTGCTGGCCTACGGTGGAGGAGGCTGACCGTTAACTGCTGGCCTACGGTGGAGGTGGCTGACCGTTAACTGTGGCCTACGGTGGAGGAGGCTGACCGTTAACTGCTGGCATACGGTGGAGGAGGCTGACCGTTAACTGCTGGCCTACGGTGGAGGAGGCTGACCGTTAACTGCTGGCATACGGTGGAGGAGGCTGACCGTTAACTGCTGGCATACGGTGGAGGAGGCTGACCGTTAACTGTGGGCATACGGTGGAGGAGGCTGACCGTTAACTGTGGGCCTACGGTGGAGGAGGCTGACCGTTAACTGCTGGCATACGGTGGAGGAGGCTGACCGTTAACTGTGGGCCTACGGTGGAGGAGGCTGACCGTTAACTGCTGGCATACGGTGGAGTTGGCTGACCGTTAACTGCTGGCATACGGTGGAGGAGGCTGACCGTTAACTGCTGGCCTACGGTGGAGGAGGCTGACCGTTAACTGTGGGCCTACGGTGGAGGAGGCTGACCGTTAACTGCTGGCATACGGTGGAGGAGGCTGACCGTTAACTGTGGGCCTACGGTGGAGGAGGCTGACCGTTAACTGCTGGCATACGGTGGAGGAGGCTGACCGTTAACTGTGGGCCTACGGTGGAGGAGGCTGACCGTTAACTGCTGGCATACGGTGGAGGAGGCTGACCGTTAACTGTGGGCCTGCGGTGGAGGAGGCTGACCGTTAACTGCTGGCATACGGTGGAGGAGGCTGACCGTTAAGTGTGGGCCTACGGTGGAGGAGGCTGACCGTTAACTGTGGGCCTACGGTGGAGGAGGCTGACCGTTAACTGTGGGCCTACGGTGGAGGAGGCTGACTGTTAACTGCTGGCCTACGGTGGAGGTGTCTCTGTTGTTGTCTGTGATGGTAACGGTGTGTTCAGCTCTCAGAGACATCTTTGTTCTAACCTGTGAATATACAGTAGATGATCTCTATGTCTAATAATACCAGTGTGTATATCTATAGATGTCTATGGTCCTAACATATACTGAGAATGCCAGCAGACAGTGTAGTCTCAGTAATTCTTATGACTCTGACTCTCACTGATGATAGTTATGATGATAATGATAATCATGATAGTGATTATAATGATAATAATGATGATACTGATGAAAGTGCTGATAGTGATGGTAATGGTTATAATGATAATACTGATTATAGTGCTGATAGTGATGTCAAATATGATAATGACGATAACGACGATGGTGATAATAATGTTAATGATGATAATGTTGTTAATTATGATAGTGATGATAATGTTGTTAATTATGATAGTGATGATAATGTTGTTAATTATGATAGTGATGATAATGTTGTTAATTATGATAGTGATGATAATGTTGTTAATTATGATAGTGATGATAATTATGAGTGATAATAATGATGGTTTATATTTGTATTTGTTAAGCAATCAGCTACTCTTCCTTGGGTCCAGCAAAATTAAGGCAGTTTTACAAGTTTAAAAACATTACAATACATTCACAACAGATTTCACAACACACTGTGTGCCCTCAGGCCCCTACTCTACTACCACATATCTACAACACAAAATCCATATGTACATGTGTGTATAGTGCGTATGTTATTGTGTGTATGTGTGTGCATGTGTCTGTGCCTATGTTTGTGTTGCTTCACAGTCCCCGCTGTTCCATAAGGTGTATTTTCATCTGCTTTTTAAATCTAATTTTACTGCTTGCATCAGTTACCTGATGTGGAATAGAGTTCCATGTAGTCATGGCTCTATGTAGCCACTGTCAGGCTGTCACAGCCCCGTTCCTAACCCACCCAGCTACTGTCAGGCTGCCACAGCCCCGTCCTGAACCCACCCAGCTACTGTCAGGCTGTCACAGCCCCGTTCCTAACCCACCCAGCTACTGTCAGACTGTCACAGCCCCGTCCTGAACCCACCCAGCTACTGTCAGGCTGTCACAGCCCCGTCCTGAACCCACCCAGCTACTGTCAGGCTGCCACAGCCCCGTCCTGAACCCACCCAGCTACTGTCAGGCTGTCACAGCCCCGTCCTGAACCCACCCAGCTACTGTCAGGCTGTCACAGCCCCGTCCTGAACCCACCCAGCTACTGTCAGGCTGCCACAGCCCTGTTCCTAACCCACCCAGCTACTGTCAGGCTGCCACAGCCCTGTTCCTAACCCACCCAGCTACTGTCAGACTGTCACAGCCCCGTCCTGAACCCACCCAGCTACTGTCAGGCTGTCACAGCCCCGTCCTGAACCCACCCAGCTACTGTCAGGCTGTCACAGCCCCGTTCCTAACCCACCCAGCTACTGTCAGACTGTCACAGCCCCGTCCTGAACCCACCCAGCTACTGTCAGGCTGCCACAGCCCCGTCCTGAACCCACCCAGCTACTGTCAGGCTGCCACAGCCCTGTTCCTAACCCACCCAGCTACTGTCAGGCTGTCACAGCCCCGTCCTGAACCCACCCAGCTACTGTCAGGCTGTCACAGCCCCGTTCCTAACCCACCCAGCTACTGCCAGGCTGTCACAGCCCCATCCTGAACCCACCCAGCTACTGTCAGGCTGTCACAGCCCCGTTCCTAACCCACCCAGCTACTGTCAGGCTGTCACAGCCCCGTTCCTAACCCACCCAGCTACTGTCAGGCTGTCACAGCCCCGTCCTGAACCCACCCAGCTACTGTCAGGCTGTCACAGCCCCGTCCTGAACCCACCCAGCTACTGTCAGGCTGTCACAGCCCCGTTCCTAACCCACCCAGCTACTGTCAGACTGTCACAGCCCCGTTCCTAACCCACCCAGCTACTGTCAGGCTGTCACAGCCCCGTCCTGAACCCACCCAGCTACTGTCAGGCTGCCACAGCCCCGTCCTGAACCCACCCAGCTACTGTCAGACTGTCACAGCCCCGTTCCTAACCCACCCAGCTACTGTCAGGCTGTCACAGCCCTGTTCCTAACCCACCCAGCTACTGTCAGGCTGTCACAGCCCTGTTCCTAACCCACCCAGCTACTGTCAGGCTGTCACAGCCCCGTTCCTAACCCACCCAGCTACTGTCAGACTGTCACAGCCCCGTTCCTAACCCACCCAGCTACTGTCAGGCTGCCACAGCCCCGTCCTGAACCCACCCAGCTACTGTCAGGCTGTCACAGCCCCGTCCTGAACCCACCCAGCTACTGTCAGGCTGCCACAGCCCCGTCCTGAACCCACCCAGCTACTGTCAGACTGTCACAGCCCCGTTCCTAACCCACCCAGCTACTGTCAGGCTGTCACAGCCCCGTTCCTAACCCACCCAGCTACTGTCAGGCTGTCACAGCCCCGTTCCTAACCCACCCAGCTACTGTCAGGCTGTCACAGCCCCGTCCTGAACCCACCCAGCTACTGTCAGGCTGTCACAGCCCCGTCCTGAACCCACCCAGCTACTGTCAGGCTGTCACAGCCCCGTTCCTAACCCACCCAGCTACTGTCAGGCTGTCACAGCCCTGTTCCTAACCCACCCAGCTACTGTCAGGCTGTCACAGCCCCGTCCTGAACCCACCCAGCTACTGTCAGGCTGTCACAGCCCCGTCCTGAACCCACCCAGCTACTGTCAGGCTGTCACAGCCCCGTTCCTAACCCACCCAGCTACTGTCAGACTGTCACAGCCCCGTTCCTAACCCACCCAGCTACTGTCAGGCTGTCACAGCCCTGTTCCTAACCCACCCAGCTACTGTCAGGCTGTCACAGCCCTGTTCCTAACCCACCCAGCTACTGTCAGGCTGTCACAGCCCCGTTCCTAACCCACCCAGCTACTGTCAGACTGTCACAGCCCCGTTCCTAACCCACCCAGCTACTGTCAGGCTGCCACAGCCCCGTCCTGAACCCACCCAGCTACTGTCAGGCTGTCACAGCCCCGTCCTGAACCCACCCAGCTACTGTCAGGCTGCCACAGCCCCGTCCTGAACCC
This sequence comes from Coregonus ussuriensis, assembly GCA_031479575.1. Taxonomy (NCBI): domain Eukaryota; kingdom Metazoa; phylum Chordata; class Actinopteri; order Salmoniformes; family Salmonidae; genus Coregonus; species Coregonus ussuriensis. Next base: position 1,236,134 of record CM062497.1, read on the forward strand.
ACCCAGCTACTGTCAGACTGTCACAGCCCCGTTCCTAACCCACCCAGCTACTGTCAGGCTGTCACAGCCCCGTTCCTAACCCACCCAGCTACTGTCAGGCTGTCACAGCCCCGTTCCTAACCCACCCAGCTACTGTCAGGCTGTCACAGCCCCGTCCTGAACCCACCCAGCTACTGTCAGGCTGTCACAGCCCCGTCCTGAACCCACCCAGCTACTGTCAGGCTGTCACAGCCCCGTTCCTAACCCACCCAGCTACTTCACTATATCCCTGTGATATCCCTGGTAGATATCTTAATATTCACTTCACTAATCCCTGTGATATCCCTGGTAGATATCTTAATATTCACTTCACTATATCCCTGGTAGATATCTTAATATTCACTTCACTATATCCCTGTGATATCCCTGGTAGATATCTTAATATTCACTTCACTATATCCCTGTGATATCCCTGGCTCTCAAGAGAAGACAGGCAATGTGCACACTGCCCACAAAATGAGGTGGAAACTGAGCTGCACTTCCTAACCTCCTGCCAAATGTATGACCATATTAGAGACACATATTTCCCTCAGATTACAGTGATCCACAAAGAATTAGAAAACAAACCCAATTTTGATAAACTCCCTTATCTACTGGGTGAAAAACCACAGCGTGCCATCACAGCTGCAAGATTTGTGACCTGTTGCCACAAGAAAAGGGCAACCAGTGAAGAACAAACACCATTGTAAATACAACCCGTATTTATGTTTATTTATTTTCCCATTTGTACTTTAACTATTTGCATATCATTACAACACTGTATATATACATAATATGACATTTGAAATGTCTTTATTCTTTTGAAACTTCTGAGTGTAATGTTTAATGTTAATATTTATTGTTTATTTCACTTTTGTTTACTATCTACTTCACTTGCTTTGGCAATGTTAACACACGTTTCCCATGCCAATAAAGCCCTTAAATTGAAAAATTAAATTGAACTGAGAGAGAGAGAGAGAGAGACAGAGAGAGAGAGAGAGAGAGAGAGAGAAAGACAACTGGTATTGGCATGGGAAACATATATGTGCTTGTGTAGAGTAGATGTTGGTGACCTTTGTAAACGTTTAATAGCTGTGAGCTCCTGTTACACTTAAGCCTTTAAAACACACAACCAGTCAGCAACCAGGGGCTCTTAACACAGTAGGACGGTAACATGGCACCATATTCCCTATATAGTGCATCACTTTTGACCAAAGCCCATGGGACTCTGGTCCAAAGTAGTACACTAAAGGGACCATTTGGGACGCTGACGATGTTCTAAAACAGGACACTACTCTGGTTTTACCCTCTGCTGACTACTAACTTCTAATTGGCTGTCTGACTCACCTTGATCCCGCCCATCCTCTGCTCGCCCTTAAACTCTTTCCCGTTCTTCAGCCAATGGATGGATGGTGTGGGGTTGCCGGCAGCAGCGCAGCGGAACTTGACGGTATTGGCTGCTGGGATGGCGAGGAGCTTCTTCTCCATGCGGTCCGGTCGGGTCCAGTACGGTGCTTCTGAATGGACAGGAGAGAGAGAGAGAGAGGGTTAGGGTTCTGATTGGACAAGAGAGAGAGAGGGGTTAGGGTTCTGATTGGACAAGAGAGAGAGATAGAAGGTTAGGGTTGTGATTGGACAGGAAAGTGAGGATTAGGGTTCTGATTGGACAGGAGAGAGCGAGAGGGTTAGGGTTCTGATTGGACAGGAGAGAGCGAGAGGGTTAGGGTTCTGATTGGACAGGAGAGAGCGAGAGGGTTAGGGTTCTGATTGGACAGGAGAGAGCGAGAGGGTTAGGGTTCTGATTGGACAGGAGAGAGCGAGAGGGTTAGGGTTCTGATTGGACAGGAGAGAGCAAGAGGGTTAGGGTTCTGATTGGACAGGAGAGAGCGAGAGGGTTAGGGTTCTGATTGAACAGGAGAGAGCGAGAGGGTTAGGGTTCTGATTGGACAGGAGAGAGCGAGAGGGTTAGGGTTCTGATTGCACAGGAGAGAGCGAGAGGGTTAGGGTTCTGATTGGACAGGAGAGAGCGAGAGGGTTAGGGTTCTGATTGGACAGGAGAGAGCGAGAGGGTTAGGGTTCTGATTGGACAGGAGAGAGCGAGACACGTACAAAGCTCTCCCTCGTCCTCCATTTGACAAATCAGACCATAATTCTATCCTCCTGATTTCTGCTTATAAGCAAAAACTAAAGCAGGAAGCACCAGTGACTCGGTTAATAAGGAAGTGGTCAGATGACGCAGATGCTAAGCTACAGGACTGTTTTGCTAGCACAGACTGGAATATTTTTCCGGGATTCTTCTGATGACATTGAGGAGTACAACACATCAGTCACTGGCTTCATCAATAAGTGCATCGATGACGTCGTCCCAACAGTGAATGCAAATTAATTACTCAAAAATCATACAATGTGATTTTCTGGATTTTTGTTTTAGATTCCGTCTCTCACAGTTGAAGTGTACCTATGATAAAGATTACAGACCTCTACATGCTTTGTAAGTAGGAAATCCTGCAAAATCGGCAGTGTATCAAATACTTGTTCTCCCCACTGTACATACCCCAACCAGAAACCATGGATTACAGGCAACATCCGCACTGAGATAAAGGGTAGAACTGCCGCTTGCAAGGAGTGGGACTCAAACCCGGACACTTATAAGAAATCCCGCTATGCCCTCCGACGAACCATCAAAAAGGCAAAGAGTCAATACAGGACTAAGATTGAATCGTACTACACCGGCTCCGACGCTCGTCAGAAGTGGCAGGGCTTGCAAACCATTACAGACTATTTCGAGGTAAGTAAGATTTTTAAGCAGGTCAACATTCACAAGGCCGCAGGGCCAGACGGACTACCAGGACGTGTACTCCGAGCATGCGCTGACCAACTGGCAAGTGTCTTCACTGACATTTTCAACATGTCCCTGACTGAGTCTGTAATACCAACATGTTTCAAGCAGACCAAGAACACATGATAACCTGCCTAAATGATTACTGACCCGTAGCACTCACGTCTGGAGCCATGAAGTGCTTTGAAAGGCTGGTCATGGCTCACATCAACACCATTATCCCAGAAACCCTAGACCCACTCCAATTTGCATACCACCCCAACAGATCCACAGATGATGCAATCTCTATTGCACTCCACACTGCCCATTCCCACCTGGACAAGAGGAACAGCTACGTGAGAATGCTATTCATTGTCTATAGCTCAGCGTTCAACACCATAGTACCCTCAAAGCTCATCACTAAGCTAAGGACCCTGGGACTAAACACCTCCCTCTGCAAGTGGATCCTGGACTTCCTGACGGGCCGCCCCCAGGTGGTAAGGGTAGGTAACAACACATCTGCCCCGCTGATCCTCAACACGGGGGCCCCTCAGGGGTGCGTGCTCAGTCCCCTCCTGTACTCCCTGTTCACTCATGACTGCATGGCCAGGCACGACCTCAAAACCATCATTAGGTTTGCCGACGACACAACAGTGGTAGGCCTGATCACCGACAATGATGAGACAGCCTATAGGGAGGAGGTCAGAGATCTGGCCATGTGGTGCCAGGATAACAACCTCTCCCTCAACGTGATCAAGACAAAGGAGATGATTGTGGACTACAGGGAAAAAAAGAGGACTGAGCACGCCCCCATTCTCATCGACGGGACTGTAGTGGAACAGGTTGAGAGCTTCAAGTTCCTTGGTGTCCACATCACCAACAAACTATCATGGTCCAAACAAACCAAGACAGTCATGAAGAGGGCACGACAAAACCTATTCCCCCTACGGAGACTGAAAAGATTTGACATGGGTCCTCAGATCCTCAAAAAGATATACAGCTGCACCATTGAGAGAATCCTGACTGGTTGCATCACTGCCTGGTATGGCAACTGCTTGGCCTCTGACCGCAAGGCACTACAGAGGGTAGTGCGTACGGCCCAGTACATCACTGGGGCCAAGCTTCCTGCAAATCCAGGACCTCTATACCAGGCGGTGTCAGAGGAAGGCCCTAAAAATTGTCAAAGACTCCAGCCACCCTAGTCACAGACTGTTCTCTCTGCAGCCGCACGGCAAGCGGTACCGGAGCGCCAAGTCTAGGACCAAAAGGCTCCTTAACAGCTTCTACCCCCAAGCCATAAGACTGCTGAACAGCTATTCATGGCTACCTGGACTGTTTGCATTGTCCCTCCCTTCTTTTCATAAAACTGCATTGTTGCTCTACAGTACGGAGCAGTATATCAGTCTGAAACAGATCTATAATAATAATATAATAATATGCCATTTAGCAGACGCTTTTATCCAAAGCGACTTACAGTCATGCGTGCATACATTTTTATGTGTACGGGTGGTGCCGGGGATCGAACCCACTACCTTGGTGTTACAAGCGCCGTGCTCTACCAGCTGAGCTACAGAGGACCACAAGATCTCTAGTATGGAGCAGTATATCAGTCTGAAACAGATCTCTAGTATGGAGCAGTATATCAGTCTGAAACAGATCTCTAGGATGGAGCAGTATATCAGTCTGAAACAGAGCTACGGGATGGAGCAGTATATCAGTCTGAAACAGATCTCTAGTATGGAGCAGTATATCAGTCTGAAACAGATCTCTAATATGGAGCAGTGTATCAGTCTGAAACAGATCTCTAGTATGGAGCAGTATATCAGTCTGAAATAGAGCTACGGGATGGAGCAGTATATCAGTCTGAAATAGAGCTACGGGATGGAGCAGTATATCAGTCTGAAACAGATCTCTAGTATGGAGCAGTATATCAGTCTGAAACAGATCTCTAGTATGGAGCAGTATATCAGTCTGAAATAGAGCTACGGGATGGAGCAGTATATCAGTCTGAAATAGAGCTACGGGATGGAGCAGTATATCAGTCTGAAACAGATCTCTAGTATGGAGCAGTATATCAGTCTGAAACAGATCTCTAGTATGGAGCAGTATATCAGTCTGAAACAGATCTCTAGTATGGAGCAGTATATCAGTCTGAAACAGATCTCTAGTATGGAGCAGTATATCAGTCTGAAATAGAGCTACGGGATGGAGCAGTATATCAGTCTTAAATAGAGCTACGGGATGGAGCAGTATATCAGTCTGAAACAGATCTCTAGTATGGAGCAGTATATGAGTCTGAAACAGATCTCTAGTATGGAGCAGTATATCAGTCTGAAATAGAGCTAAGTGATAGAGCAGTATATCAGTCTGAAACAGATCTCTAGTATGGAGCAGTATATCAGTCTGAAACAGATCTCTAGTATGGAGCAGTATATCAGTCTGAAACAGATCTCTAGTATGGAGCAGTATATCAGTCTGAAACAGATCTCTAGTATGGAGCAGTATATCAGTCTGAAATAGAGCTACGGGATGGAGCAGTATATCAGTCTTAAATAGAGCTACGGGATGGAGCAGTATATCAGTCTGAAACAGAGCTACGGGATGGAGCAGTATATCAGTCTGAAATAGATCTCTAGTATGGAGCAGTATATCAGTCTGAAACAGATCTCTAGTATGGAGTAGTATATCAGTCTGAAACAGATCTCTAGGATGGAGCAGTATATCAGTCTGAAACAGATCTCTAGTAACGAGCAGTGTATCAGTCTGAAACAGATCTCTAGTATGGAGCAGTATATCAGTCTGAAACAGATCTCTAGTATGGAGCAGTATATCAGTCTGAAACAGATCTCTAGTATGGAGCTGTATATCAGTCTGAAACAGATCTCTAGTATGGAGCAGTATATCAGTCTGAAACAGATCTCTAGTATGGAGCAGTATATCAGACTGAAACAGATCTCTAGTATGGAGCAGTATATCAGTCTGAAATAGATCTCTAGTAGGAGCAGTATATCAGTCTGAAACAGATCTCTAGTATGGAGCAGTATATCAGTCTGAAACAGATCTCTAGTATGGAGCAGTATATCAGTCTGAAATAGAGCTACGGGATGGAGCAGTATATCAGTCTGAAACAGATCTCTAGTATGGAGCAGTATATCAGTCTGAAACAGAGCTACGGGATGGAGCAGTATATCAGTCTGAAACAGATCTCTAGTATGGAGCAGTATATCAGTCTGAAACAGATCTCTAGTATGGAGCAGTATATCAGTCTGAAACAGAGCTACGGGATGGAGCAGTATATCAGTCTGAAACAGATCTCTAGTATGGAGCAGTATATCAGTCTGAAACAGATCTCTAGTAAGGAGCAGTATATCAGTCTGAAACAGATCTCTAGTATGGAGCAGTATATAAGTCTGAAACAGATCTCTAGTATGGAGCAGTATATCAGTCTGAAACAGATCTCTAGTATGGAGCAGTATATCAGTCTGAAACAGATCTCTAGTAAGGAGCAGTATATCAGTCTGAAACAGATCTCTAGTATGGAGCAGTATATAAGTCTGAAACAGATCTCTAGTATGGAGCAGTATATCAGTCTGAAACAGATCTCTAGTATGGAGCAGTATATCAGTCTGAAACAGAGCTACGGGATGGAGCAGTATATCAGTTTGAAACAGATCTCTAGTATGGAGCAGTATATCAGTCTGAAACAGATCTCTAGTATGGAGCAGTATATCAGTCTGAAATAGAGCTACGGGATGGAGCAGTATATCAGTCTGAAACAGATCTCTAGTATGGAGCAGTATATCAGTCTGAAACAGATCTCTAGTATGGAGCAGTATGTCAGTCTGAAACAGAGCTACGGGATGGAGCAGTATATCAGTCTGAAACAGATCTCTAGTATGGAGCAGTATATCAGTCTGAAACAGATCTCTAGTAAGGAGCAGTATATCAGTCTGAAACAGATCTCTAGTATGGAGCAGTATATAAGTCTGAAACAGATCTCTAGTATGGAGCAGTATATCAGTCTGAAACAGATCTCTAGTATGGAGCAGTATATCAGTCTGAAACAGATCTCTAGTATGGAGCAGAATATCAGTCTGAAACAGATATCTAGTATGGAGCAGTATATCAGTCTGAAACAGATCTCTAGTATGGAGCAGTATATCAGTCTGAAACAGATCTCTAGTATGGAGCAGTATATCAGTCTGAAACAGATCTCTAGTATGGAGCAGTATATCAGTCTGAAACAGATCTCTAGTATGGAGCAGTATATCAGTCTGAAATAGAGCTACGGGATGGAGCAGTATATCAGTCTGAAATAGATCTCTAGTATGGAGCAGTATATCAGTCTGAAACAGATCTCTAGTATGGAGCAGTATATCAGTCTGAAACAGATCTCTAGTATGGAGCAGTATATCAGTCTGAAATAGATCTCTAGTATGGAGCAGTATATCAGTCTGAAACAGATCTCTAGTATGGAGCAGTATATCAGTCTGAAACAGATCTCTAGTATGGAGCAGTATATCAGTCTGAAACAGATCTCTAGTATGGAGCAGTATATCAGTCTGAAACAGATCTCAAGTATGGAGCAGTATATCAGTCTGAAACAGAGCTCTAGGATGGAGCAGTATATCAGTCTGAAACAGATCTCTAGTATGGAGCAGTATATCAGTCTGAAACAGATCTTAGTATGGAGCAGTATATCAGTCTGAAACAGATCTCTAGTATGGAGCAGTATATCAGTCTGAAATAGATCTCTAGTATGGAGCAGTATATCAGTCTGAAACAGATCTCTAGTATGGAGCAGTATATCAGTCTGAAACAGATCTCTAGTATGGAGCAGTATATCAGTCTGAAAAAGAGCTACGGGATGGAGCAGTATATCAGTCTGAAACAGATCTCTAGTATGGAGCAGTATATCAGTCTGAACAGATCTCTAGTATGGAGCAGTATATCAGTCTGAAACAGATCTCTAGTATGGAGCAGTATATCAGTCTGAAACAGATCTCTAGTATGGAGCAGTATATCAGTCTGAAACAGATCTCTAGTATGGAGCAGTATATCAGTCTGAAACAGAGATCTCTAGTATGGAGCAGTATATCAGTCTGAAACAGATCTCTAGTATGGAGCAGTATATCAGTCTGAAACAGATCTCTAGTATGGAGCAGTATATCAGTCTGAAACAGATCTCTAGTATGGAGCAGTATATCAGTCTGAAACAGATCTCTAGTATGGAGCAGTATATCAGTCCTGAAACAGATCTCTAGTATGGAGCAGTATATCAGTCTGAAACAGATCTAGGGATGGAGCAGTATATCAGTCTGAAACAGATCTCTAGTATGGAGCAGTATATCAGTCTGAAACAGATCTCTAGTATGGAGCAGTATATCAGTCTGAAACAGATCTCTAGTATGGAGCAGTATATCAGTCTGAAACAGATCTCTAGTATGGAGCAGTATATCAGTCTGAAACAGATCTCTAGTATGGAGCAGTATATCAGTCTGAAAACAGATCTCTAGTATGGAGCAGTATATCAGTCTGAAACAGATCTCTAGTATGGAGCAGTATATCAGTCTGAAACAGATCTCTAGTATGGAGCAGTATATCAGTCTGAAACAGATCTCTAGTATGAGCAGTATATCAGTCTGAAACAGATCTCTAGGGATGGAGCAGTATATAAGTCTGAAACAGATCTCTAGTATGGAGCAGTATATCAGTCTGAAACAGATCTCTAGTATGGAGCAGTATATCAGTCTGAAACAGAGCTACGGGATGGAGCAGTATATCAGTTTGAAACAGATCTCTAGTATGGAGCAGTATATCAGTCTGAAACAGATCTCTAGTATGGAGCAGTATATCAGTCTGAAACAGATCTACGGGATGGAGCAGTATATCAGTCTGAAACAGATCTCTAGTATGGAGCAGTATATCAGTCTGAAACAGATCTCTAGTATGGAGCAGTATATCAGTCTGAAACAGATCTCTAGTATGGAGCAGTATATCAGTCTGAAACAGATCTCTAGTATGGAGCAGTATATCAGTCTGAAACAGATCTCTAGTATGGAGCAGTATATCAGTCTGAAACAGATCTCTAGTATGGAGCAGTATATCAGTCTGAAAACAGATCTCTAGTATGGAGCAGTATATCAGTCTGAAACAGATCTCTAGTATGGAGCAGTATATCAGTCTGAAACAGATCTCTACGGGATGGAGCAGTATATCAGTCTGAAAAAGATCTCTGTATGGAGCAGTATATCAGTCTGAACAGATCTCAAGTATGGAGCAGTATATCAGTCTGAAACAGATCTCTAGTATGGAGCAGTATATCAGTCTGAAATAGATCTCTAGGTATGGAGCAGCTATATCAGTCTGAAACAGATCTCTAGTATGGAGCAGTATATCAGTCTGAATACAGATCTCTAGTATGGAGCAGTATATCAGTCTGAAACAGAGCTAGGGATGGAGCAGTATATCAGTCTGAAACAGATCTCTAGTATGGAGCAGTATATCAGTCTGAAACAGATCTCTAGTATGGAGCAGTATAATCAAGTCTGAAACAGATCTCTAGTATGGAGCAGTATATCAGTCTGAAACAGATCTCTAGTATGGAGCAGTATATCAGTCTGAAACAGATCTCTAGTATGGAGCAGTATATCAGTCCTGAAAACAGATCTCTAGTATGGAGCAGTATATCAGTCTGAAACAGATCTCTAGTATGGAGCAGTATATCAGTCTGAAACAGATCTCTAGTAAGGATGGAGCAGTATATCAGTCTGAAACAGATCTCTAGTATGGAGCAGTATATCAGTCTGAAACAGAGGCTCTCTAGTATGGAGCAGTATATCAGTCTGAAACAGATCTCTAGTATGGAGCAGTATATCAGTCTGAAATAGATCTCTAGTATGGAGCAGTATCAGTCTGAAACAGATCTCTAGTATGGAGCAGTATATCAGTCTGAAACAGATCTCTAGTATGGAGCAGTATATCAGTCTGAAACAGATCTCTAGTATGGAGCAGTATATCAGTCTGAAACAGAGATCTCTAGGATGGAGCAGTATATCAGTCCTGAAACAGATCTCTAGTATGGAGCAGTATATCAGTCTGAAACAGATCTCTAGTATGGAGGCAGTATATCAGTCTGAAACAGATCTCTAGTATGGAGCAGTATATCAGTCTGAAACAGATCTCTAGTATGGAGCAGTATATCAGTCTGAAACAGATCTCTAGTATGGAGCAGTATATCAGTCTGAAATAGATCTCTAGTATGGAGCAGTATATCAGTCTGAAACAGATCTCTAGTATGGAGCAGTATATCAGTCTGAAACAGATCTCTAGTATGGAGCAGTATATCAGTCTGAAATAGAGCTACGGGATGGAGCAGTATATCAGTCTGAAACAGATCTCTAGTATGGAGCAGTATATCAGTCTGAAACAGATCTCTAGTATGGAGCAGTATATCAGTCTGAAACAGATCTCTAGTATGGAGCAGTATAACAGTCTGAAACAGATCTCTAGTATGGAGCAGTATATCAGTCTGAAACAGATCTCTAGTATGGAGCAGTATATCAGTCTGAAACAGATCTCTAGTATGGAGCAGTATATCAGTCTGAAAACAGATATCTACGGATGGAGCAGTATATCAGTCTGAAACAGATCTCTAGTATGGAGCAGTATATCAGTCTGAAACAGATCTCTAGTATGGAGCAGTATATCAGTCTGAAACAGATCTCTAGTGTGGAGCAGTATATCAGTCTGAAACAGATCTCTAGTATGGAGCAGTATATCAGTCTGAAACAGATCTCTAGTATGGAGCAGTATATCAGTCTGAAACAGAGCTACGGGATGGAGCAGTATATCAGTCTGAAACAGATCTCTAGTATGGAGCAGTATATCAGTCTGAAACAGAGCTACGGGATGGAGCAGTATATCAGTCTGAAACAGATCTCTAGTATGGAGCAGTATATCAGTCTGAAACAGATCTCTAGTATGGAGCAGTATATCAGTCTGAAACAGATCTCTAGTATGGAGCAGTATATCAGTCTGAAACAGATCTCTAGTATGGAGCAGTATATCAGTCTGAAATAGAGCTACGGGATGGAGCAGTATATCAGTCTGAAACAGATCTCTAGTATGGAGCAGTATATCAGTCTGAAAGAGATCTCTAGTATGGAGCAGTATAATCAGTCTGAAACAGATCTCTAGTATGGAGCAGTATATCAGTCTGAAACAGATCTCTAGTATGGAGCAGTATATCAGTCTGAAACAGATCTCTAGTATGGAGCAGTATATCAGTCTGAAACAGATCTCTAGGATGGAGCAGTATATCAGTCTGAAACAGATCTCTAGTATGGAGCAGTATATCAGTCTGAAACAGATCTCTAGTATGGAGCAGTATATCAGTATCTGAAACAGATCTCTAGTATGGAGCAGTATATCAGTCTGAAACAGATCTCTAGTATGGAGCAGTATATCAGTCTGAAACAGATCTCTAGTATGGAGCAGTATATCAGTCTGAAACAGATCTCTAGTATGGAGCAGTATATCAGTCTGAAACAGAGCTACGGGATGGAGCAGTATATCAGTCTGAAACAGATCTCTAGTATGGAGCAGTATATCAGTCTGAAACAGATCTCTAGTATGGAGCAGTATATCAGTTCTGAAACAGAGCTCTAGTATGGAGCAGTATATCAGTCTGAAACAGATCTCTAGTATGGAGCAGTATATCAGTCCTGAAACAGATCTCTAGTATGGAGCAGTATATCAGTCTGAAACAGATCTCTAGTATGGAGCAGTATATCAGTCTGAAACAGATCTCTAGTATGGAGCAGTATATCAGTCTGAAACAGATCTACGGGATGGAGCAGTATATCAGTCTGAAACAGATCTCTAGTATGGAGCAGTATATCAGTCTGAAACAGCTCTCTAGTATGGAGCAGTATATCAGTCTGAAACAGATCTCTAGTATATGGAGCAGTAATATCAGTCTGAAAACAGATCTCTAGTATGGAGCAGTATATCAGTCTGAAACAGATCTCTAGTATGGAGCAGTATATCAGTCTGAAACAGATCTCTAGTATGGAGCAGTATATCAGTCTGAAACAGATCTCTAGTATGGAGCAGTATATCAGTCTGAAACAGAGCTACGGGATGGAGCAGTATATCAGTCTGAAACAGATCTCTAGTATGGAGCAGTATATCAGTCTGAAACAGATCCTCTAGTATGGAGCAGTATATCAGTCTGAAACCAGATCTCTAGTATGGAGCAGTATATCAGTCTGAAACACAGATCTCTAGTATGGAGCAGTATATCAGTCTGAAACAGATCTCTAGTATGGAGCAGTATATCAGTCTGAAACAGATCTCTAGTGATGGAGCAGTATATCAGTCTGAAACAGATCTCTAGTATGGAGCAGTAATATCAGTCTGAAACAGATCTCTAGTATGGAGCAGTATATCAGTCTGAAACAGATCTCTAGTATGGAGCAGTATATCAGTCTGAAACAGATATCTCTAGTATGGAGCAGTATATCAGTCTGAAACAGATCTCTAGTATGGAGCAGTATATCAGTCTGAAACAGATCTCTAGTATGGAGCAGTATATCAGTCTGAAACAGATCTCTACGGGATGGAGCAGTATATCAGTCTGAAACAGATCTCTAGTATGGAGCAGTATATCAGTCTGAAACAGATCTCTAGTATGGAGCAGTATATCAGTCTGAAACAGATCTCTAGTATGGAGCAGTATATCAGTCTGAAAAGAGCTCTACCGGGATGGAGCAGTATATCAGTCTGAAACCGATTATGGAGCAGTATATCAGTCTGAAACAGATCTCTAGTATGGAGCAGTATATCAGTCTGAAACAGATCTCTAGTATGGAGCAGTATATCAGTCTGAAACAGATCTCTAGTATGGAGCAGTATATCAGTCTGAAAACAGATCTCTAGTATGGAGCAGTATATCAGTCTGAAACAGATCTCTAGTATGGAGCAGTATATCAGTCTGAAACAGATCTCTAGTATGGAGCAGTATATCAGTCTGAAACAGATCTCTAGAGATGGAGCAGTATATCAGTCTGAAACAGATCTCTAGTATGGAGCAGTATATCAGTCTGAAACAGATCTCTAGTATGGAGCAGTATATCAGTCTGAAACAGATTCTCTAGGGATGGAGCAGTATATCAGTCTGAAACAGATCTACTAGTATGGAGCAGTATATCAGTCTGAAACAGATCTCTAGTATGGAGCAGTATATCAGTCTGAAACAGATCTCTAGTATGGAGCAGTATATCAGTCTGAAACAGATCTCTAGTATGGAGCAGTATATCAGTCTGAAACAGATCTACGGGATGGAGCAGTATATCAGTCTGAAACAGATCTCTAGTATGGAGCAGTATATCAGTCTGAAACAGATCTCTAGTATGGAGCAGTATATCAGTCTGAAACAGATCTCTAGTATGGAGCAGTATATCAGTCTGAAACAGATCTCTAGTATGGAGCAGTATATCAGTCTGAAACAGATCACTAGTATGGAGCAGTATATCAGTCTGAAACAGATCTCTAGTATGGAGCAGTATATCAGTCTGAAACAGATCTCTAGTATGGAGCAGTATATCAGTCTGAAACAGAGCTACGGATGGAGCAGTATATCAGTCTGAAACAGATTCTCTAGTATGGAGCAGTATATCAGTCTGAAACAGATCTCTAGTATGGAGCAGTATATCAGTCTGAAAACAGATCTCTAGTATGGAGCAGTATATCAGTCTGAAACAGATCTCTAGTATGGAGCAGTATATCAGTCTGAAACAGATCTCTAGTATGGAGCAGTATATCAGTCTGAAACAGATCTCTAGTATGGAGCAGTATATCAGTCTGAAACAGAGCTCTAGTATGGAGCAGTATATCAGTCTGAAACAGATCTCTAGTATGGAGCAGTATATCAGTCTGAAACAGATCTCTAGTATGGAGCAGTATATCAGTCTGAAACACAGATCTCTAGTATGGAGCAGTATATCAGTCTGAAACAGATCTCTAGTATGGAGCAGTATATCAGTCTGAAACAGATCTCTAGTATGGAGCAGTATATCAGTCTGAAACAGATCTCTAGTATGGAGCAGTATATCAGTCTGAAACAGATCTACGGGAGTATGGAGCAGTATATCAGTCTGAAAACAGATCTCTAGTATGGAGCAGTATATCAGTCTGAAACAGAGCTCTAGGGATGGAGCAGTATATCAGTCTGAAAACAGATCTCTAGTATGGAGCAGTATATCAGTCTGAAACAGATCTCTAGTATGGAGCAGTATATCAGTCTGAAACAGATCTCTAGTATGGAGCAGTATATCAGTCTGAAACAGATCTCTAGTATGGAGCAGTATATCAGTCTGAAACAGATCTCTAGTATGGAGCAGTAATATCAGTCTGAAACAGATCTCTAGTATGGAGCAGTATATCAGTCTGAAACAGATCTCTAGTATGGAGCAGTATATCAGTCTGAAACAGATCTCTAGTATGGAGCAGTATATCAGTCTGAAACAGATCTCTAGTATGGAGCAGTATATCAGTCTGAAACAGATCTCTAGTATGGAGCAGTATATCAGTCCTGAAACAGATCTCTAGTATGGAGCAGTATATCAGTCTGAAACTAGATCTCTAGTATGGAGCAGTATATCAGTCTGAAACAGATCTCTAGTATGGAGCAGTATATCAGTCTGAAACAGATCTCTAGTATGGAGCAGTATATCAGTCTGAAACAGATCTCTAGTATGGAGCAGTATATCAGTCTGAAACAGATCTCTAGTATGGAGCAGTATATCAGTCTGAAACAGATCTCTAGTATGGAGCAGTATATCAGTCTGAAACAGATCTCTAGTATGGAGCAGTATATCAGTCTGAAACAGATCTCTAGTATGGAGCAGTATATCAGTCTGAAACAGATCTCTAGTATGGAGCAGTATATCAGTCTGAAACAGATCTCTAGTATGGAGCAGTATATCAGTCTGAAACAGATCTCTAGTATGGAGCAGTATATCAGTCTGAAACAGATCTCTAGTATGGAGCAGTATATCAGTCTGAAACAGATCTCTAGTATGGAGCAGTATATCAGTCTGAAACAGATCTCTAGTATGGAGCAGTATATCAGTCTGAAACAGATCTCTAGGTATGGAGCAGTATATCAGTCTGAAAACAGATCTCTAGTATGGAGCAGTATATCAGTCTGAAACAGATCTCTAGTATGGAGCAGTATATCAGTCTGAAACAGATCTCTAGTATGGAGCAGTATATCAGTCTGAAACAGATCTCTAGTATGGAGCAGTATATCAGTCTGAAACAGATCTCTAGTATGGAGCAGTATATCAGTCTGAAACAGATCTCTAGGGTATGGAGCAGTATATCAGTCTGAAACAGATCTCTAGTATGGAGCAGTATATCAGTCTGAAACAGATCTCTAGTATGGAGCAGTATATCAGTCTGAAACAGAACTAGGGATGGAGCAGTATATCAGTCTGAAACAGATCTCTAGTATGGAGCAGTATATCAGTCTGAAACAGATCTCTAGTATGGAGCAGTATATCAGTCTGAAACAGATCTCTAGTATGGAGCAGTATATCAGTCTGAAACAGATCTCTAGTATGGAGCAGTATATCAGTCTTGAAACAGGATTCTCTAGTATGGAGCAGTATATCAGTCTTGAAACAGATCTCTAGTATGGAGCAGTATATCAGTCTGAAACAGATCTCTAGTATGGAGCAGTATATCAGTCTGAAACAGATCTCTAGTATGGAGCAGTATATCAGTCTGAAACAGATCTCTAGTATGGAGCAGTATATCAGTCTGAAACAGATCTCTAGTATGGAGCAGTATATCAGTCTGAAACAGATCTCTAGTATGGAGCAGTATATCAGTCTGAAACAGATCTCTAGTATGGAGCAGTATATCAGTCTGAAACAGATCTCTAGTATGGAGCAGTATATCAGTCTGAAACAGATTCTCTAGTATGGAGCAGTATATCAGTCTGAAACAGATCTCTAGTATGGAGCAGTATATCAGTCTGAAACAGATCTCTAGTATGGAGCAGTATATCAGTCTGAAAACAGATCTCTAGTATGGAGCAGTATATCAGTCTGAAACAGATCTCTAGTATGGAGCAGTATATCAGTCTGAAACAGATCTCTAGTATGGAGCAGTTATCAGTCTGAAACAGATCTCTAGTATGGAGCAGTATATCAGTCTGAAACAGGGAGATCTCTAGTATGGGAGCAGTATATCAGTCTGAAACAGATCTCTAGTATGGAGCAGTAATATCAGTCTGAAACAGATCTCTAGTATGGAGCAGTATATCAGTCTGAAACAGATCTCTAGTATGGAGCAGTATATCAGTCTGAAACAGATCTCTAGTATGGAGCAGTATATCAGTCTGAAACAGATCTCTAGTATGGAGCAGTATATCAGTCTGAAACAGATCTCTAGTATGGAGCAAGTATATCAGTCTGAAACAGATCTACTAGTATGGAGCAGTATATCAGTCTGAAATAGATCTCTAGTATGGAGCAGTATATCAGTCTGAAACAGAGCTCTCTAGGGATGGAGCAGTATATCAGTCTGAAACAGATCTCTAGTATGGAGCAGTATATCAGTCTGAAACAGATCTCTAGTATGGAGCAGTATATCAGTCTGAAACAGATCTCTAGTATGGAGCAGTATATCAGTCTGAAACAGATCTCTAGTATGGAGCAGTATATCAGTCTGAAACAGATCTCTAGTATGGAGCAGTATATCAGTCTGAAACAGATCTCTAGTATGGAGCAGTATATCAGTCTGAAACAGATCTCTAGGGTATGGAGCAGTATATCAGTCTGAAAACAGATCTCTAGTATGGAGCAGTATATCAGTCTGAAACAGATCTCTAGTATGGAGCAGTATATCAGTCTGAAACAGATCTCTAGTATGGAGCAGTATATCAGTCTGAAACAGATCTCTAGTATGGAGCAGTATATCAGTCTGAAACAGATCTCTAGTATGGAGCAGTATATCAGTCTGAAACAGATCTCTAGTATGGAGCAGTATATCAGTCTGAAACAGATCTAGTATGGAGCAGTATATCAGTCTGAAACAGATCTCTAGTATGGAGCAGTATATCAGTCTGAAACAGATCTCTAGTATGGAGCAGTATATCAGTCTGAAACAGATCTCTAGTATGGAGCAGTATATCAGTCTGAAACAGATCTCTAGGATGGAGCAGTAATATCAGTCTGAAACAGATCTCTAGTATGGAGCAGTATATCAGTCTGAAACAGATCTCTAGTATGGAGCAGTATATCAGTCTGAAACAGGATCTCTAGGGATGGAGCAGTATATCAGTCTGAAACAGATCTCTAGTATGGAGCAGTATATCAGTCTGAAACAGATCTCTAGTATGGGAGCAGTATATCAGTCTGAAACAGATCTCTAGTATGGAGCAGTATATCAGTCTGAAACAGATCTCTAGTATGGAGCAGTATATCAGTCTGAAACAGATCTCTAGTATGGAGCAGTATATCAGTCTGAAACAGATCTCTAGTATGGAGCAGTATATCAGTCTGAAAACAGATCTCTAGTATGGAGCAGTATATCAGTCTGAAACAGATCTCTAGTATGGAGCAGTATATCAGTCTGAAACAGATCTCTAGGATGGAGCAGTATAATCAGTCTGAAACAGATCTCTAGTATGGAGCAGTATATCAGTCTGAAACAGATCTAGTATGGAGCAGTATATCAGTCTGAAACAGATCTCTAGTATGGAGCAGTATATCAGTCTGAAACAGATCTCTAGTATGGAGCAGTATATCAGTCTGAAACAGATCTCTTGTATGGAGCAGTATATCAGTCTGAAACAGATCTCTAGTATGGAGCAGTATATCAGTCTGAAACAGCTCTCTAGTATGGAGCAGTATATCAGTCTGAAACAGATCTCTAGTATGGAGCAGTATATCAGTCTGAAAACAGATCTCTAGTATGGAGCAGTATATCAGTCTGAAATAGAGCTATGGGATGGAGCAGTATATCAGTCTGAAACAGATCTCTAGTATGGAGCAGTATATCAGTCTGAAACAGATCTCTAGTATGGAGCAGTATATCAGTCTGAAACAGATCTCTAGTATGGAGCAGTATATCAGTCTGAAACAGATCTCTAGTATGGAGCAGTATAATCAGTCTGAAACAGATCTCTAGTATGGAGCAGTATATCAGTCCTGAAACAGATAGATCTCTAGGTATGGAGCAGTATATCAGTCTGAAAACAGATCTCTAGTATGGAGCAGTATATCAGTCTGAAACAGATCTCTAGTATGGAGCAGTATATCAGTCTGAAACAGATCTCTAGTATGGAGCAGTATATCAGTCTGAAACAGATCTCTAGTATGGAGCAGTATATCAGTCTGAAACAGAGCTCTAGTATGGAGCAGTATATCAGTCTGAAACAGATCTCTAGTATGGAGCAGTATATCAGTTCTGAAACAGATCTCTAGTATGGAGCATATATCAGTCTGAAACAGATCTCTAGTATGGAGAGCAGTATATCAGTCTGAAACAGATCTCTAGTATGGAGCAGTATATCAGTCTGAAACAGATCTCTAGTGTGGAGCAGTATATCAGTCTGAAACAGATCTCTAGTATGGAGCAGTATATCAGTCTGAAACAGATCTCTAGTATGGAGCAGTATATCAGTCTGAAACAGATCTCTAGTATGGAGCAGTATATCAGTCTGAAACAGATCTCTAGTATGGAGCAGTATATCAGTCTGAAACAGATCTCTAGTATGGAGCAGTATATCAGTCTGAAATAGATCTCTAGTATGGAGCAGTATATCAGTCTGAAACAGATCTCTAGTATGGAGCAGTATATCAGTCTGAAACAGAGCTACGGGATGGAGCAGTATATCAGTCTGAAACAGATCTCTAGTATGGAGCAGTATATCAGTCTGAAACAGATCTCTAGTATGGAGCAGTATATCAGTCTGAAACAGATCTCTAGTATGGAGCAGTATATCAGTCTGAAACAGATCTCTAGTATGGAGCAGTATATCAGTCTGAAACAGATCTCTAGTATGGAGCAGTATATCAGTCTGAAAAAGATCTCTAGTATGGAGCAGTATATCAGTCTGAAACAGATCTCTAGTATGGAGCAGTATATCAGTCTGAAACAGATCTCTAGTATGGAGCAGTATATCAGTCTGAAACAGATCTCTAGTATTGGAGCAGTATATCAGTCTGAAACAGATCTCTAGTATGGAGCAGTATATCAGTCTGAAACAGATCTCTAGTATGGAGCAGTATATCAGTCTGAAACAGATCTCTAGTATGGAGCAGTATATCAGTCTGAAACAGAGCTACGGGATGGAGCAGTATATCAGTCTGAAACAGATCTCTAGTATGGAGCAGTATATCAGTCTGAAACAGATCTCTAGTATGGAGCAGTATATCAGTCTGAAACAGAGCTACGGGATGGAGCAGTATATCAGTCTGAAAACAGATCTCTAGTATGGAGCAGTATATCAGTCTGAAACAGATCTCTAGTATGGAGCAGTATATCAGTCTGAAACAGATCTCTAGTATGGAGCAGTATATCAGTCTGAAACAGATCTCTAGTATGGAGCAGTATATCAGCTGAAACAGATCTCTAGTATGGAGCAGTATATCAGTCTGAAACAGATCTCTAGTATGGAGCAGTATATCAGTCTGAAACAGATATCTAGTATGGAGCAGTATATCAGTCTGAAACAGATTCTAGGGATGGAGCAGTATAATCAGTCTGAAACAGATCTCTAGTATGGAGCAGTATATCAGTCTGAAACAGATCTCTAGTATGGAGCAGTATATCAGTCTGAAAACAGATCTCTAGTATGGAGCAGTATATCAGTCTGAAACAGATCTCTAGTATGGAGCAGTATATCAGTCTGAAACAGATCTCTAGTATGGAGCAGTATATCAGTCTGAAACAGATCTCTAGTATGGAGCAGTATATCAGTCTGAAACAGATCTCTAGTATGGAGCAGTATATCAGTCTGAAACAGAGCTCTACGTATGGAGCAGTATATCAGTCTGAAATACAGCTCTATGGGATGGAGCAGTATATCAGTCTGAAACAGATCTAAACTAGTATGGAGCAGTATATCAGTCTGAAACAGATCTCTAGTATGGAGCAGTATATCAGTCTGAAACAGATCTCTAGTATGGAGCAGTATATCAGTCTGAAACAGATCTCTAGTATGGAGCAGTATATCAGTCTGAAATAGAGCTATGGGATGGAGCAGTATATCAGTCTGAAATAGAGCTATGGGATGGAGCAGTATATCAGTCTGAAACAGATCTCTAGTATGGAGCAGTATATCAGTCTGAAACAGATCTCTAGTATGGAGCAGTATATCAGTCTGAAACAGATCTCTAGTATGGAGCAGTATATCAGTCTGAAACAGATCTACGTATGGAGCAGTATATCAGTCTGAAACAGATCTCTAGTATGGAGCAGTATATCAGTCTGAAACAGATCTCTAGTATGGAGCAGTATATCAGTCTGAAACAGAGCTACTAGGATGGAGCAGTATATCAGTCTGAAACAGATCTCTAGGGTGGAGCAGTATATCAGTCTGAAACAGATCTCTAGTATGGAGCAGTATATCAGTCTGAAACAGATCTCTAGTATGGAGCAGTATATCAGTCTGAAACAGATCTCTAGTATGGAGCAGTATATCAGTCTGAAACAGAGTCTACTAGTATGGAGCAGTATATCAGTCTGAAACAGATCTCTAGTATGGAGCAGTATATCAGTCTGAAACAGATCTCTAGTATGGAGCAGTATAACAGTCTGAAACAGATCTCTAGGGATGGAGCAGTATATCAGTTCTGAAACAGATCTCTAGTATGGAGCAGTATATCAGTCTGAAACAGATCTCTAGTATGGAGCAGTATATCAGTCTGAAACAGATCTCTAGTATGGAGCAGTATATCAGTCTGAAACAGATCTCTAGTATGGAGCAGTATATCAGTCTGAAACAGATCTCTAGTAATGGAGCAGTATATCAGTCTGAAACAGATCTCTAGTATGGAGCAGTATATCAGTCTGAAACAGATCTCTAGTATGGAGCAGTATATCAGTCTGAAACAGAGCTCTAGTATGGAGCAGTATATCAGTCTGAAACAGATCTCTAGTATGGAGCAGTATATCAGTCTGAAACAGATCTCTAGTATGGAGCAGTATATCAGTCTGAAACAGATCTCTAGTATGGAGCAGTATATCAGTCTGAAACAGATCTCTAGTATGGAGCAGTATATCAGTCTGAAACAGATCTCTAGTATGGAGCAGTATATCAGTCTGAAACAGATCTCTAGTATGGAGCAGTATATCAGTCTGAAACAGAGCTACGGGATGGAGCAGTATATCAGTCTGAAACAGATCTCTAGTATGGAGCAGTATATCAGTCTGAAACAGATCTCTAGTATGGAGCAGTATATCAGTCTGAAACAGATCTCTAGTATGGAGCAGTATATCAGTCTGAAACAGATCTCTAGTATGGAGCAGTATATCAGTCTGAAACAGATCTCTAGTATGGAGCAGTATATCAGTCTGAAACAGATCTCTAGTATGGAGCAGTATATCAGTCTGAAACAGATCTCTAGTATGGAGCAGTATATCAGTCTGAAACAGATCTCTAGTATGGAGCAGTATATCAGTCTGAAACAGATCTCTAGTATGGAGCAGTATATCAGTCTGAAACAGAGCTCTAGTATGGAGCAGTATATCAGTCTGAAACAGATCTCTAGTATGGAGCAGTATATCAGTCTGAAACAGATCTCTAGTATGGAGCAGTATATCAGTCTGAAACAGATCTCTAGTATGGAGCAGTATATCAGTCTGAAACAGATCTCTAGTATGGAGCAGTATATCAGTCTGAAACAGATCTCTAGTATGGAGCAGTATATCAGTCTGAAAACATAGATCTCTAGTATGGAGCAGTATATCAGTCTGAAACAGATCTATGGATGGAGCAGTATATCAGTCTGAAACAGATCTCTAGTATGGAGCAGTATATCAGTCTGAAACAGATCTCTAGTATGGAGCAGTATATCAGTCTGAAAAACAGATCTCTAGTATGGAGCAGTATATCAGTCTGAAATACAGATCTCTAGTATGGAGCAGTATATCAGTCTGAAACAGATCTCTAGTATGGAGCAGTATATCAGTCTGAAACAGATCTCTAGGGATGGAGCAGTATATCAGTCTGAAACAGATCTCTAGTATGGAGCAGTATATCAGTCTGAAACAGATCTCTAGGGATGGAGCAGTATATCAGTCTGAAACAGATCTCTAGTATGGAGCAGTATATCAGTCTGAAAACAGATCTCTAGTATGGAGCAGTATATCAGTCTGAAACAGATCTCTAGTATGGAGCAGTATATCAGTCTGAAACAAGATCTACTAGGGATGGAGCAGTATATCAGTCTGAAACAGATCTCTAGTATGGAGCAGTATATCAGTCTGAAACAGATCTTTCTAGGATGGAGCAGTATATCAGTCTGAAACAGATCTCTAGTATGGAGCAGTATATCAGTCTGAAACAGATCTCTAGTATGGAGCAGTATATCAGTCTGAAACAGATCTCTAGTATGGAGCAGTATATCAGTCTGAAACAGATCTCTAGTATGGAGCAGTATATCAGTCTGAAACAGATCTCTAGTATGGAGCAGTATATCAGTCTGAAACAGATCTCTAGTATGGAGCAGTATATCAGTCTGAAACAGATCTCTAGTATGGAGCAGTATATCAGTCTGAAACAGATCTCTAGGATGGAGCAGTATATCAGTCTGAAACAGATCTCTAGTATGGAGCAGTATATCAGTCTGAAACAGATCTCTAGTATGGAGCAGTATATCAGTCTGAAACAGATCTCTAGTATGGAGCAGTATATCAGTCTGAAACAGATCTCTAGTATGGAGCAGTATATCAGTCTGAAACAGATCTCTAGTATGGAGCAGTATATCAGTCTGAAACAGATCTCTAGTATGGAGCAGTATATCAGTCTGAAACAGAGCTACGGGATGGAGCAGTATATCAGTCTGAAACAGATCTCTAGTATGGAGCAGTATATCAGTCTGAAACAGATCTCTAGTATGGAGCAGTATATCAGTCTGAAACAGATCTCTAGTATGGAGCAGTATATCAGTCTGAAACAGATCTCTAGTATGGAGCAGTATATCAGTCTGAAACAGATCTCTAGTATGGAGCAGTATATCAGTCTGAAACAGATCTCTAGTATGGAGCAGTATATCAGTCTGAAACAGATCTCTAGGTATGGAGCAGTATATCAGTCTGAAACAGATCTCTAGTATGGATGCAGTATATCAGTCTGAAACAGATCTCTAGTATGGAGCAGTATATCAGTCTGAAACAGATCTCTAGTATGGAGCAGTATATCAGTCTGAAACAGAGCTACTAGGGATGGAGCAGTATATCAGTCTGAAACAAAGATCTCTAGTATGGAGCAGTATATCAGTCTGAAACAGATCTCTAGTATGGGAGCAGTATATCAGTCTGAAACAGATCTCTAGGGATGGAGCAGTATATCAGTCTGAAACAGATCTCTAGTATGGGAGCAGTATATCAGTCTGAAACAGATTCTCTAGTATGGAGCAGTATATCAGTCTGAAACAGATCTCTAGTATGGAGCAGTATATCAGTCTGAAACAGATCTCTAGTATGGAGCAGTATATCAGTCTGAAACAGATCTCTAGTATGGAGCAGTATATCAGTCTGAAACAGATCTCTAGTATGGAGCAGTATATCAGTCTGAAACAGATCTCTAGTATGGAGCAGTATATCAGTCTGAAACAGAGCTCTAGTATGGAGCAGTATATCAGTCTGAAACAGATCTCTAGTATGGAGCAGTATATCAGTCTGAAACAGATCTCTAGTATGGAGCAGTATATCAGTCTGAAACAGATCTCTAGTATGGAGCAGTATATCAGTATGAAACAGATCTCTAGTATGGAGCAGTATATCAGTCTGAAATACAGAGCTCTAGGGATGGAGCAGTATATCAGTCTGAAACAGATCTCTTAGTATGGAGCAGTATATCAGTCTGAAACAGATCTCTAGTATGGAGCAGTATATCAGTCCTGAATCAGATCTCTAGTATGGAGCAGTACTATCAGTCTGAAACAGATCTACTAGTATGAGCAGTAATCAGTCTGAAACAGAGCCCTAGGGATGGAGCAGTATATCAGTCCTGAAACAGATCTCTAGTATGGAGCAGTATATCAGTCTGAAACAGATCTTCTTGATGAGCAGTATATCAGTCTGAAACAGATCTCTAGTATGGAGCAGTATATCAGTCTGAAACAGATCTCTAGTATGGAGCAGTATATCAGTCTGAAACAGATCTCTAGTATGGAGCAGTATATCAGTCTGAAACAGATCTCTAGTATGGAGCAGTATATCAGTCCTGAAACAGATCTCGTGTATGGAGCAGTATATCAGTCTGAAACAGATCTCTAGTATGGAGCAGTATATCAGTCTGAAAACAGATCTCTAGTATGGAGCAGTATATCAGTCTGAAAACAGATCTCTAGTATGGAGCAGTATATCAGTCTGAAAAAGATCTCTAGTATGGAGCAGTATATCAGTCTGAAACAGATCTCTAGTATGGAGCAGTATATCAGTCTGAAACAGATCTCTAGTATGGAGCAGTATATCAGTCTGAAACAGATCTCTAGTATGGAGCAGTATATCAGTCTGAAACAGATCTCTAGTATGGAGCAGTATATCAGTCTGAAACAGATCTCTAGGATGGAGCAGTATATCAGTCTGAAACAGATCTCTAGTATGGAGCAGTATATCAGTCTGAAACAGATCTCTAGTATGGAGCAGTATATCAGTCTGAAACAGATCTACGGGATGGAGCAGTATATCAGTCTGAAACAGATCTCTAGTATGGAGCAGTATATCAGTCTGAAACAGATCTCTAGTATGGAGCAGTATATCAGTCTGAAACAGATCTCTAGTATGGAGCAGTACATCAGTCTGAAACAGATCTCTAGTATGGAGCAGTATATCAGTCTGAAACAGATCTCTAGTATGGAGCAGTATATCAGTCTGAAACAGATCTCTAGTATGGAGCAGTATATCAGTCTGAAACAGATCTCTAGTATGGAGCAGTATATCAGTCTGAAACAGATCTCTAGTATGGAGCAGTATATCAGTCTGAAACAGAGTATCTAGGATGGAGCAGTATATCAGTCTGAAACAGATCTCTAGTATGGAGCAGTATATCAGTCTGAACAGATCTCTAGTATGGAGCAGTATATCAGTCTGAAACAGATCTCTAGTATGGAGCAGTATATCAGTCTGAAACAGATCTCTAGTGATGGAGCAGTATATCAGTCTTGAAACAGATCTCTAGTATGGAGCAGTATATCAGTCTGAAACATAGATCTCTAGTATGGAGCAGTATATCAGTCTGAAACAGATCTCTAGTATGGAGCAGTATATCAGTCCTGAAACAGAGCTACGGATGGAGCAGTATATCAGTCTGAAATAGATCTCTAGGGATGGAGCAGTATATCAGTCTGAAATAGATCTCTAGTATGGAGGCAGTATATCAGTCTGAAACAGAGCTCTTTCTCTACGGATATGGAGCAGTATATCAGTCTGAAACAGATCTCTAGTATGGAGCAGTACATATCAGTCTGAAACAGATCTCTAGTATGGAGCAGTATATCAGTCTGAAACAGATCTAGTATGGAGCAGTATATCAGTCTGAAACAGATCTCTAGTATGGAGCAGTATATCAGTCTGAAACAGATCTCTAGTATGGAGCAGTATATCAGTCTGAAAAAAAGCAGATCTCTAGGGATGGAGCAGTATATCAGTCTGAAACAGATTCTCTAGTATGGAGCAGTATATCAGTCTGAAACAGATCTCTAGTATTGGAGCAGTATATCAGTCTGAAACAGATCTCTAGTATGGAGCAGTATATCAGTCTGAAACAGATTCTCTAGTATGGAGCAGTATAATCAGTCTGAAACAGAGCTCTAGTATGGAGCAGTATATCAGTCTGAAACAGATCTCTAGTATGGAGCAGTATATCAGTCTGAAAACAGATCTCTAGTATGGAGCAGTATATCAGTTCTGAAACAGATCTCTAGTATGGAGCAGTATATCAGTCTGAAACAGATCTCTAGTATGGAGCAGTATATCAGTCTGAAACAGAGTCTCTAGTATGGAGCAGTATATCAGTCTGAAACAGATCTCTTAGTATGGAGCAGTATATCAGTCTGAAACAGATCTCTAGTATGGAGCAGTATATCAGTCTGAAACAGATCTCTAGTATGGAGCAGTATATCAGTCCTGAAACAGATCTCTAGGATGGAGCAGT
This sequence comes from Coregonus ussuriensis, assembly GCA_031479575.1. Lineage (NCBI taxonomy): Eukaryota > Metazoa > Chordata > Actinopteri > Salmoniformes > Salmonidae > Coregonus > Coregonus ussuriensis. Next base: position 1,262,371 of record CM062497.1, read on the forward strand.
ATATCAGTCTGAAACAGATCTCTAGTATGGAGCAGTATATCAGTCTGAAACAGATCTCTAGTATGGAGCAGTATATCAGTCTGAAACAGATCTCTAGTATGGAGCAGTATATCAGTCTGAAACAGATCTCTAGTATGGAGCGAGCAGTATATCAGTCTGAAACAGATCTCTAGTATGAGCAGTATATCAGTCTGAAACAGATCTCTAGTATGGAGCAGTATATCAGTCTGAAACAGAGCTCTAGTATCGGAGCAGTATATCAGTCTGAAACAAGATCTCTAGTATGGAGCAGTATATCAGTCTGAAACAGATCTCTAGTATGGAGCAGTATATCATCTGAAACAGAGCTACTGGGATGGAGCAGTATATCAGTCTGAAACAGATCTCTAGTATGGAGCAGTATTTCAGTCTGAAACAGATCTCTAGTATGGAGCAGTATATCAGTCTGAAACAGATCTTCTAGTATGGAGCAGTATAATCAGTCTGAAACAGATCTCTAGTATGGAGCAGTATATCAGTCTGAAACAGATCTCTAGTATGGAGCAGTATATTCAGTCTGAAACAGATCTCTAGTATGGAGCAGTATATCAGTCTGAAACAGATCTCTAGTATGGAGCAGTATACTCAGTCTGAAACAGATCTCTAGTATGGAGCAGTATATCAGTCTGAAACAGATCTCTATCTAGTATGGAGCAGTATATCAGTCTGAAACAGATCTCTAGTATGGAGCAGTATATCAGTCTGAAACAGATCTCTAGTATGGAGCAGTATATCAGTCTGAAACAGATCTCTAGGGGGGGGGGGGGGGGGCTATGGAGCAGTATATCAGTCTGAAACAGATCTCTAGTATGGAGCAGTATATCAGTCTGAAACAGATCTCTAGTATGGAGCAGTAAATATCAGTCTGAAACAGATCTCTAGTATGGAGCAGTATATCAGTCTGAAACAGATCTCTAGTATGGAGCAGTATATCAGTCTGAAACAGATCTCTAGTATGGAGCAGTATATCAGTCTGAAACAGATCTCTAGTATGGAGCAGTATATCAGTCTGAAACAGATCTCTAGTATGGAGCAGTATATCAGTCTGAAACAGAGCTACTAGGGCGATGGAGCAGTATATCAGTCTGAAACAGATCTCTAGTATGGAGCAGTATATCAGTCTGAAACAGATCTCTAGTATGGAGCAGTATATCAGTCTGAACACAGAATCTACTAGGGATGGAGCAGTATATCAGTCTGAAACAGATCTCTAGTATGGAGCAGTATATCAGTCTGAAACAGATCTCTAGTATGGAGCAGTATATCAGTCTGAAACAGATCTCTAGGATGGAGCAGTATATCAGTCTGAAACAGATCTCTAGTATGGAGCAGTATATCAGTCTGAAACAGATCTCTAGTATGGAGCAGTATATCAGTCTGAAACAGATCTCTAGTATGGAGCAGTATATCAGTCTGAAACAGATCTCTAGTATGGAGCAGTATATCAGTCTGAAACAGATCTCTAGTATGGAGCAGTATATCAGTCTGAAACAGATCTCTAGTATGGAGCAGTATATCAGTCTGAAACAGATCTCTAGTATGGAGCAGTATATCAGTCTGAAACAGATCTCTAGTATGGAGCAGTATATCAGTCTGAAACAGATCTCTAGTATGGAGCAGTATATCAGTCTGAAACAGATCTCTAGTATGGAGCAGTATATCAGTCTGAAACAGATCTCTAGTATGGAGCAGTATATCAGTCTGAAATAGAGCTACGGGATGGAGCAGTATATCAGTCTGAAACAGATCTCTAGTATGGAGCAGTATATCAGTCTGAAACAGATCTCTAGTATGGAGCAGTATATCAGTCTGAAACAGATCTCTAGTATGGAGCAGTATATCAGTCTGAAACAGATCTCTAGTATGGAGCAGTATATCAGTCTGAAACAGAGCTCTAGTATGGAGCAGTATATCAGTCTGAAACAGATCTCTAGTATGGAGCAGTATATCAGTCTGAAACAGATCTCTAGTATGGAGCAGTATATCAGTCTGAAACAGATCTCTAGTATGGAGCAGTATATCAGTCTGAAACAGATCTCTAGTATGGAGCAGTATATCAGTCTGAAACAGATCTCTAAGTATGGAGCAGTATATCAGTCTGAAACAGATCTCTAGTATGGAGCAGTATATCAGTCTGAAACAGATCTTAGTATGGAGCAGTATATCAGTCTGAAACAGATCTCTAGTATGGAGCAGTATATCAGTCTGAAACAGATCTCTAGTATGGAGCAGTATATCAGTCTGAAACAGATCTCTAGTATGGAGCAGTATATCAGTCTGAAACAGATCTCTAGTATGGAGCAGTATATCAGTCTGAAACAGATCTCTAGTATGGAGCAGTATATCAGTCTGAAACAGAGCTCTAGGGATGGAGCAGTATATCAGTCTGAAACAGATCTCTAGTATGGAGCAGTTATATCAGTCTGAAACAGATCTCTAGTATGGGAGCAGTATATCAGTCTGAAATGAGCAGATCTACTAGGGTATGGAGCAGTATATCAGTCTGAAACAGAGTCTCCTAGTATGGAGCAGTATATCAGTCTGAAACAGATCTCTAGTATGGAGCAGTATATCAGTCTGAAACAGATCTCTAGTATGGAGCAGTATATCAGTCTGAAACAGATTCTCTAGTATGGAGCAGTATATCAGTCTGAAACAGATCTCTAGTATGGAGCAGTATATCAGTCTGAAACAGATCTCTAGTATGGAGCAGTATATCAGTCTGAAACAGATCTCTAGTATGGAGCAGTATATCAGTCTGAAACAGATCTCTAGTATGGAGCAGTATATCAGTCTGAAACAGATCTCTAGTATGGAGCAGTATATCAGTCTGAAACAGATCTCTAGTATGGAGCAGTATATCAGTCTGAAACAGATCTCTACGGTATTATTTCTATGATGGAGCAGTATATCAGTCTGAAACAGATCTCTAGTATGGAGCAGTATATCAGTCTGAAACAGATCTCCTAGTATGGAGCAGTATATCAGTCTGAAACAGAGCTACTGGGATGGAGCAGTATATCAGTCTGAAACAGATCTCTAGTATGGAGCAGTATATCAGTCTGAAACAGATCTCTAGTAATGGAGCAGTATATCAGTCTGAAACAGATCTCTAGTATGGGGGGGGGGGGGGGAGCAGTATATCAGTCTGAAACAGATCTCTAGTATGGAGCAGTATATCAGTCTGAAACAGATCTCTAGTATTGAGCAGTATATCAGTCTGAAACAGATCTCTAGTATGGAGCAGTATATCAGTCTGAAACAGATCTCGTATGGAGCAGTATATCAGTCTGAAACAGATCTCTAGTATGGAGCAGTATATCAGTCTGAAACAGATCTCTAGTATGGAGCAGTATATCAGTCTGAAACAGATCTCTAGTATGGAGCAGTATATCAGTCTGAAACAGATCTCTAGTATGGAGCAGTATATCAGTCTGAAACAGATCTCTAGTATGGAGCAGTATATCAGTCTGAAACAGATCTCTAGTATGGAGCAGTATATCAGTCTGAAACAGATCTCCAGTATGGAGCAGTATATCAGTCTGAAACAGATCTCTAGTATGGAGCAGTATATCAGTCTGAACAGATCTCTAGTATGGAGCAGTATATCAGTCTGAAACAGATCTCTAGTATGGAGCAGTATATCAGTCTGAAACAGATCTCTAGTATGGAGCAGTATATCAGTCTGAAACAGATCTCTAGTATGGGAGCAGTATATCAGTCTGAAACAGATCTCTAGGGATGGAGCAGTATATCAGTCTGAAACAGATCTCTAGTATGGAGCAGTATATCAGTCTGAAACACAGATCTCTAGTATGGAGCAGTATATCAGTCTGAAATAGATCTCTAGTATGGAGCAGTATATCAGTCTGAAACAGATCTCTAGTATGGAGCAGTATATCAGTCTGAAACAGATCTCTAGTATGGAGCAGTATATCAGTCTGAAACAGATCTCTAGTATGGAGCAGTATATCAGTCTGAAACAGATCTCTAGTATGGAGCAGTATATCAGTCTGAAAACAGATCTCTAGTATGGAGCAGTATATCAGTCTGAAACAGATCTCTAGTATGGAGCAGTATATCAGTCTGAAACAGAGCTACGGGATGGAGCAGTATATCAGTCTGAAAAAGATCTCTAGTATGGAGCAGTATATCAGTCTGAAACAGATCTCTAGTATGGAGCAGTATATCAGTCTGAAACAGATCTACTAGTATGGAGCAGTATATCAGTCTGAAACGAGATCTCTAGTATGGAGCAGTATATCAGTCTGAAACAGATCTCTAGTATGGGAGCAGTATATCAGTCTGAAACAGATCTCTAGTATGGAGCAGTATATCAGTCTGAAATAGATCTCTAGTATGGAGCAGTATATCAGTCTGAAACAGATCTCTAGTTATGGAGCAGTATATCAGTCTGAAACAGATCTCTAGTATGGAGCAGTATATCAGTCTGAAACACAGATCTCTAGTATGGAGCAGTATATCAGTCTGAAACAGATCTCTAGTATGGAGCAGTATATCAGTCTGAAACAGATCTACGTATGGAGCAGTATATCAGTCTGAAACAGATCTCTAGTATGGAGCAGTATATCAGTCTGAAACAGATCTCTAGTATGGAGCAGTATATCAGTCTGAAACAGATCTTCTAGTATGGAGCAGTATATCAGTCTGAAACAGATCTCTAGTATGGAGCAGTATATCAGTCTTGAAACAGATCTCTAGTATGGAGCAGTATATCAGTCTGAAACAGATCTCTAGTATGGAGCAGTATATCAGTCTGAAACAGATCTCTAGTATGGAGCAGTATATCAGTCTGAAACAGATCTCTAGTATGGAGCAGTATATCAGTCTGAAACAGATCTCTAGTATGGAGCAGTATATCAGTCTGAAACAGATCTCTAGTATGGAGCAGTATATCAGTCTGAAACAGATCTCTAGTATGGAGCAGTATATCAGTCTGAAACAGATCTTCTAGTATGGAGCAGTATATCAGTCTGAAACAGATCTCTAGTATGGAGCAGTATATCAGTCTGAAACAGATCTCTAGTATGGAGCAGTATATCAGTCTGAAACAGATCTCTAGTATGGAGCAGTATATCAGTCTGAAACAGATCTCTACGGGATGGAGCAGTATATCAGTCTGAAACAGATCTCTAGTATGGAGCAGTATATCAGTCTGAAAACAGATCTCTAGTATGGAGCAGTATATCAGTCTGAAACAGATCTCTAGTATGGAGCAGTATATCAGTCTGAAACAGATCTCTAGTATGGAGCAGTATATCAGTCCTGAAACAGATACTCTAGGGATGGAGCAGTATATCAGTCTGAAACAGATCTCTAGTATGGAGCAGTATATCAGTCTGAAACAGATCTCTAGTATGGAGCAGTATATCAGTCTGAAACAGATCTCTAGTATGGAGCAGTATATCAGTCTGAAACAGATCTCTAGTATGGAGCAGTATATCAGTCTGAAACAGATCTCTAGTATGGAGCAGTATATCAGTCTGAAACAGATCTCTAGTATGGAGCAGTATATCAGTCTGAAAAATAAGAGCTAGTATGGAGCAGTATATCAGTCTGAAAACAGATCTCTAGTATGGAGCAGTATATCAGTCTGAAACAGATCTCTAGTATGGAGCAGTATATCAGTCTGAAACAGAGCTACGGGATGGAGCAGTATATCAGTCTGAAACAGATCTCTAGTATGGAGCAGTATATCAGTCTGAAACAGATCTCTAGTATGGAGCAGTATATCAGTCTGAAACAGATCTCTAGTATGGAGCAGTATATCAGTCTGAAACAGATCTCTAGTATGGAGCAGTATAATCAGTCTGAAAACAGATCTCTAGTATGGAGCAGTATATCAGTCTGAAACAGATCTCTAGTATGGAGCAGTATATCAGTCTGAAACAGATCTCTAGTATGGAGCAGTATATCAGTCTGAAACAGATCTCTAGTATGGAGCAGTATATCAGTCTGAAACACAGATCTCTAGTATGGAGCAGTATATCAGTCTGAAACAGATCTCTAGTATGGAGCAGTATATCAGTCTGAAACAGATCTCTAGATCTCTAGGGAGCAGTATATCAGTCTGAAACAGATCTCTAGTATGGAGCAGTATATCAGTCTGAATACAGATCTCTAGGGATGGAGCAGTATATCAGTCTGAAACAGATCTCTAGTATGGAGCAGTATATCAGTCTGAAACAGAGCTCTAGGGATGGAGCAGTATATCAGTCTGAAACAGATCTCTAGTATGGAGCAGTATTCAGTCTGAAACAGATCTCTAGTATGGAGCAGTAAGAGTATCAGTCTGAAACAGATCTCTAGTATGGAGCAGTATATCAGTCTGAAACAGATCTCTAGTATGGAGCAGTATATCAGTCTGAAACAGATCTCTAGTATGGAGCAGTATATCAGTCTGAAAACAGATCTCTAGTATGGAGCAGTATATCAGTCTGAAACAGATCTCTAGTATGGAGCAGTATATCAGTCTGAAACAGATCTCTAGTATGGAGCAGTATATCAGTCTGAAACAGATCTCTAGTATGGAGCAGTATATCAGTCTGAAACAGATCTCTAGTATGGAGCAGTATATCAGTCTGAAACAGATCTCTAGTGGGATGGAGCAGTATATCAGTTCTGAAACAGATCTCTAGTATGGAGCAGTATAATATCAGTCTGAAACAGATCTCTAGTATGGAGCAGTATATCAGTCTGAAACAGATCTCTAGTATGGAGCAGTATATCAGTCTGAAACAGATCTCTAGTATGGAGCAGTATATCAGTCTGAAACAGATCTCTAGGGATGGAGCAGTATATCAGTCTGAAACAGATCTCTAGGATGGAGCAGTATATCAGTCTGAAACAGATCTCTAGTATGGAGCAGTATATCAGTCTGAAACAGATCTCTAGGGGGGGGGGGGGGGGGCTACGAGATGGAGCAGTATATCAGTCTGAAACAGATCTCTAGTATGGAGCAGTATATCAGTCTGAAACAGATCTCTAGTATGGAGCAGTACATCAGTCTGAAACAGATCTCTAGTATGGAGCAGTATATCAGTCTGAAACAGATTCTAGTATGGAGCAGTATATCAGTCTGAAACAGATCTCTAGTATGGAGCAGTATATCAGTCTGAAACAGATCTCTAGTATGGAGCAGTATATCAGTCTGAAACAGATCGCTCTACGGGGATGGAGCAGTATATCAGTCTGAAACACAGATCTCTAGTATGGAGCAGTATATCAGTCTGAAACAGATTCTCTAGTATGGAGCAGTATATCAGTCTGAAACAGATCTCTACGTATGGAGCAGTATATCAGTCTGAAACAGATCTCTAGTATGGAGCAGTATATCAGTCTTGAAACAGATCTCTAGTATGGAGCAGTATATCAGTCTGAAACAGATCTCTAGTATGGAGCAGTATATCAGTCTGAAACAGATCTCTAGTATGGAGCAGTATATCAGTCTGAAACAGATCTCTAGTATGGAGCAGTATATCAGTCTGAAACAGATCTCTAGTATGGAGCAGTATATCAGTCTGAAACAGATCTCTAAGTATGGAGCAGTATATCAGTCTGAAACAGATCTCTAGTATGGAGCAGTATATCAGTCTGAAACAGATCTCTAGTATGGAGCAGTATATCAGTCTGAAACAGATCTCTAGTATGGAGCAGTATATCAGTCTGAAACAGAGCTACGGGATGGAGCAGTATATCAGTCTGAAACAGATCTCTAGTATGGAGCAGTATATCAGTCTGAAACAGATCTCTAGTATGGAGCAGTATATCAGTCTGAAACAGATCTACGGGATGGAGCAGTATATCAGTCTGAAACAGATCTCTAGTATGGAGCAGTATATCAGTCTGAAACAGATCTCTAGTATGGAGCAGTATATCAGTCTGAAACAGATCTCTAGTATGGAGCAGTATATCAGTCTGAAAGAGATCTCTAGTATGGAGCAGTATATCAGTCTGAAACAGATATCTAGTATGGAGCAGTATATCAGTCTGAAACAGATCTCTAGTATGGAGCAGTATATCAGTCTGAAACAGATCTCTAGTATGGAGCAGTATATCAGTCTGAAACAGATCTCTAGTATGGAGCAGTATATCAGTCTGAAACAGATCTCTAGTATGGAGCAGTATATCAGTCTGAAACAGATCTCTAGTATGGAGCAGTATATCAGTATGAAACAGAGTCTCTAGTATGGAGCAGTATATCAGTCTGAAATAGAGTATTATTTCTATGGATGGAGCAGTATATCAGTCTGAAATAGAGTCTCTAGGGGATGGAGCAGTATATCAGTCTGAAATAGAGTTACCTCTTGGGATGGAGCAGTATATCAGTCTGAAACAGATCTCTATTTGTATGGAGCAGTATATCAGTCTGAAAACAGATCTCTAGTATGGAGCAGTATATCAGTCTGAAACAGAGTTTGAAAAGATCTCTAGTATGGAGCAGTATATCAGTTCTGAAATAGATCTCTAGTATGGAGCAGTATATCAGTCTGAAACAGATCTCTAGTATGGAGCAGTATATCAGTCTGAAACAGATCTCTAGTATGGAGCAGTATATCAGTCTGAAACAGAGCTATCTAGTATGGAGCAGTATATCAGTCTGAAACAGATCTCTAGTATGGAGCAGTATATCAGTCTGAAACAGATATCTAGTATGGAGCAGTATATCAGTCTGAAAACAGATCTCTAGTATGGAGCAGTATATCAGTCTGAAACAGATCTCTAGTATGGAGCAGTATATCAGTCTGAAACAGATCTCTAGTATGGAGCAGTATATCAGTCTGAAACAGATCTCTAGTATGGAGCAGTATATCAGTCTGAAACAGATCTCTAGTATGGAGCAGTATATCAGTCTGAAACAGATCTCTAGTATGGAGCAGTATATCAGTCTGAAACAGATCTCTAGTCAGTATGGAGCAGTATATCAGTCTGAAACAGATCTCTAGTATGGAGCAGTATATCAGTCTGAAACAGATCTCTAAGGGATGGAGCAGTATATCAGTCTGAAAACAGATCTCTAGTATGGAGCAGTAATATCAGTCTGAAACAGATCTCTAGTATGGAGCAGTATATCAGTCTGAAACAGATCTCTAGTATGGAGCAGTATATCAGTCTGAAACAGATCTCTAGTATGGAGCAGTATATCAGTCTGAAACAGATCTCTAGTATGGATGGAGCAGTATATCAGTCTGAAACAGATCTCTAGTATGGAGCAGTATATCAGTCTGAAACAGATCTCTAGGGATGAGCAGTATATCAGTCTGAAACAGATCTCTAGTATGGAGCAGTATAATCAGTCTGAAACAGATCTCTAGTATGGAGCAGTATATCAGTCTGAAACAGATCTCTAGTATGGAGCAGTATATCAGTCTGAAACAGATCTCTAGTATGGAGCAGTATATCAGTCTGAAACAGATCTCTAGTATGGAGCAGTATATCAGTCTGAAACAGATCTCTATGGGGATATATATGGAGCAGTATATCAGTCTGAAACAGATCTCTAGTATGGAGCAGTATATCAGTCTGAAAACAGAATCTCTAGTATGGAGCAGTATATCAGTCTGAAACAGATCTCTAGTATGGAGCAGTATATCAGTCTGAAACAGATCTCTAGTATGGAGCAGTATATCAGTCTGAAAACAGATCTCTAGTATGGAGCAGTATATCAGTCTGAAACAGATCTCTAGGATGGAGCAGTATATCAGTCTGAAAAGATCTAGTATGGAGCAGTATATCAGTCTGAAACAGATCTCTAGTATGGAGCAGTATATCAGTCTGAAACAGATCTCTAGTATGGAGCAGTATATCAGTCTGAAATATAATCAGATCTCTAGTATGGAGCAGTACATCAGTCTGAAACAGAGCTCTCGGGAGTGGATGGAGCAGTATATCAGTCTGAAACAGATCTCTAGTATGGAGCAGTATATCAGTCCTGAAACAGATCTCTAGTATGGAGCAGTATATCAGTCTGAAACAGAGCTAACGGGGATTGGAGCAGTAAATATCAGTCTGAAACAGATCTCTAAGTATGGAGCAGTATATCAGTCTGAAACAGATCTCTAGTATGGAGCAGTATATCAGTCTGAAACAGATCTCGGGATATGGAGCAGTATATCAGTGTCTGAAACAGATCTCTAGTATGGAGCAGTATATCAGTCCTGAAACAGATCTCTAGTATGGAGCAGTATATCAGTCCTGAAACAGATCTCTAGTAATGGAGCAGTATATCAGTCTGAAACAGATCTCTAGTATGGAGCAGTATATCAGTCTGAAACAGATCTCTAGTATGGAGCAGTATATCAGTCTGAAACAGATCTCTAGTATGGAGCAGTATATCAGTCTGAAACAGATCTCTAGTATGGAGCAGTATATCAGTCTGAAACAGATCTCTAGTATGGAGCAGTATATCATCTGAAACAGATCTCTAGTATGGAGCAGTATATCAGTCTGAAACAGATCTCTAGGGATGGAGCAGTATATCAGTCTGAAACAAGATCTCTAGTATGGAGCAGTATAATCAGTCTGAAACACAGATCTCTAGTATGGAGCAGTATATCAGTCTGAAACTAGATCTCTACGGGATGGAGCAGTATATCAGTCTGAAACAGATCTCTAGTATGGAGCAGTATATCAGTCTGAAACAGATCTCTAGTATGGAGCAGTATATCAGTCTGAAACAGATCTCTAGTATGGAGCAGTATATCAGTCTGAAACAGATCTCTAGTATGGAGCAGTATATCAGTTCTGAAACACAGATCTCTAGTATGGAGCAGTATATCAGTCTGAAACAGATCTCTAGTATGGAGCAGTATATCAGTCTGAAACAGAGCTACGGGATGGAGCAGTATATCAGTCTGAAACAGATCTCTAGTATGGAGCAGTATATCAGTCTGAAACAGATCTCTAGTATGGAGCAGTATATCAGTCTGAAAACAGATCCTAGTATGGAGCAGTATATCAGTCTGAAACAGATCTCTAGTATGGAGCAGTATATCAGTCTGAAACAGATCTCTAGTATGGAGCAGTATATCAGTCTGAAACAGATCTCGCGGCTAGTATGGAGCAGTATATCAGTCTGAAACAGATCTACTAGTATGGAGCAGTATATCAGTCTGAAACAGATCTCTAGTATGGGAGCAGTATATCAGTCTGAAACAGATCTCTAGTATGGAGCAGTATATTGTTTTTTTTTTTTCAGTCTGAAACAGATCTCTACGTATGGAGCAGTATATCAGTCTGAAACAGATCTCTAGTATGGAGCAGTATAATCAGTCTGAAACAGATCTCTAGTATGGAGCAGTATATCAGTCTGAAACAGATTCTACGGGAGTGGAGCAGTATATCAGTCTGAAACAGATCTCTAGTATGGAGCAGTATATCAGTCTGAAACAGATCTCTAGTATGGAGCAGTATATCAGTCTGAAACAGAGCTCTCTAGGGATGGAGCAAGTATATCAGTCTGAAACAGATCTTATGTATGGAGCAGTATATCAGTCTGAAACAGATCTCTAGTATGGAGCAGTATATCAGTCTGAAACAGATCTCTAGTATGGAGCAGTATATCAGTCTGAAACAGATCTCTAGTATGGAGGCAGTATATCAGTCTGAAATAGATCTCTAGGGATGGAGCAGTATATCAGTCTGAAAAAGATCTCTAGGGATGGAGCAGTATATCAGTCTGAAACAGAATCTACTGTATGGAGCAGTATTCAGTCTGAAACAGATCTCTAGTATGGAGCAGTATATCAGTCTGAAACAGATCTCTAGTATGGAGCAGTATATTCAGTCTGAAACAGATCTCTAGTATGGAGCAGTATATCAGTCTGAAACAGATCTCTAGTATGGAGCAGTATATCAGTCCCCCCCCCCCCCCCCCACCCCCCTGAAACAGATCTCTAGTATGGAGCAGTATATCAGTCCTGAAACAGATCTCTAGGGGTATGGAGCAGTATATCAGTCTGAAACAATCTCTAGTATGGAGCAGTATATCAGTCTGAAACAGATCTCTAGTATGGAGCAGTATATCAGTCTGAAACAGATCTCTAGTATGGAGCAGTATATCAGTCTGAAAGAGACCTCTTGTATGGAGCAGTATATCAGTCTGAAACAGATCTCTAGTATGGAGCAGTATATCAGTCTGAAACAGATCTCTAGTAAAAAAAGAAAAAAAAATGGAGCAGTATATCAGTCTGAAAGATAGATCTCTAGTATGGAGCAGTAAACAGAGCTATCAGTCAGTCTGAAACAGATCTCTAGTATGGAGCAGTATATCAGTCTGAAACAGATCTCTAGTATGGAGCAGTATTATCAGTCTGAAACAGACCTCTTGTATGGAGCAGTATATCAGTCTGAAACAGATCTCTAGTATGGAGCAGTATATCAGTCTGAAACAGCTCTCTAGTAAGGAGCAGTATATCAGTCTGAAACAGATCTCTAGTATGGAGCAGTATATCAGTCTGAAACTGATCTCTCGTATGGAGCAGTAATATCAGTCTGAAACAGATCTCTAGTATGGAGCAGTATATCAGTCTGAAACAGATCTCTAGTATGGAGCAGTATATCAGTCTGAAACACAGATCTCTAGTATGGAGCAGTATATCAGTCTGAAACAGATCTCTAGTATGGAGCAGTATATCAGTCTGAAACAGATCTCTAGTATGGAGCAGTATATCAGTCTGAAACAGATCTCTAGTATGGAGCAGTATATCAGTCTGAAACAGATCTCTAGTATGGAGCAGTATATCAGTCTGAAACAGATCTCTAGTATGGAGCAGTATATCAGTCTGAAACAGATCTCTAGTATGGAGCAGTATATCAGTCTGAAACAGATCTCTAGTATGGAGCAGTATATCAGTCTGAAACAGATCTCTAGTATGGAGCAGTATTTCAGTCTGAAACAGGATCTCTAGTATGAAGCAGTATATCAGTCTGAAAACAGATCTCTAGTATGGAGCAGTTATCAGTCTGAAACAGATCTCTAGTATGGAGCAGTATATCAGTCCTGAAACAGGATCTCATAGTATCGGAGCAGTATAATCAGTCTGACACAGATCTCTACGGGATGGAGAGTATATCAGTCTGAAGAACAGAGCTCCTAGTATGGAGCAGTACATATCAGTCTGAAACAGATCTCTAGTATGGAGCAGGTATTATCAGTCTGAAACAGATCTCTAGTATGGAGCAGTATATCAGTCTGAAACAGATCTACTAGTATGGAGCAGGTATATCAGTCTGAAATCAGATCTCTAGTATGGAGCAGTATAATCAGTCTGAAACAGATCTCTAGTATGGAGCAGTATATCAGTCTGAAACAGATCTCTAGTATGGAGCAGTATATCAGTCTGAAAACAGATCTCTATTATGGAGGCAGTATTCAGTCTGAAACAGATCTCTAGTATGGAGCAGTTATCAGTCTGAAACAGATCTCTAGTATGGAGCAGTATATCAGTCTGAAACAGATCTCTAGTATGGGAGCAGTATATCAGGTCTGAAAACAGAGCTACGAGTATGGAGGCAGTATATCAGTCTGAAACAGATCTCTAGTATGGAGCAGTATTATCAGTCTGAAACAGATCCTTAGTGATGGAGCAGCTATATCAGTCTGAAACAGATCTCTAGTATGGAGCAGTATATCAGTCTGAAACAGATCTCTAGTATGGAGCAGTATATCAGTCTGAAAACAATCTCTAGTATGGAGCAGTATATCAGTCTGAAACATGATCTCTAGTATGGAGCAGTATATCAGTCTGAAACAGAGCTACGGGATGGAGCAGTATATCAGTCCTGAAACAGATCTCTAGTATGGAGCAGTATATCAGTCTGAAACAGATCTCTAGTAATGGAGCAGTATATCAGTCTGAAACAGAGCTCTAGTATGGAGCAGTAATATCAGTATGAAAACAGATCTCTAGTATGAGCAGTATATCAGTCTGAAACAGGATCTCTAGTATGGAGCAGTATATCAGTCTGAAACAGAATCTACGAGATGGAGCAGTATATCAGTCTGAAACAGATCTCTAGTATGGAGCAGTGTATATCAGTCTGAAAACAGATCTCTAGTATGGAGCAGTATATCAGTCTGAAACAGATCTCTAGTATGGAGCAGTATATCAGTCTGAAACAGAGCTACGGGATGGAGCAGTAAATCAGTATTGAAACAGATCTCTAGTATGGAGCAGTATATCAGTCTGAAACAGATCTCTAGTATGGAGCAGTATATCAGTCTGAAACAGATCTAGTATGGAGCAGTATATCAGTCTGAAACAGATCTCTAGTATGGAGCAGTATATCAGTCTGAAAACTGATCTCTAGTATGGTGCAGTATATCAGTTGAAACAGATCTCTAGTATGGAGCAGTTATATCAGTCTTGAAACAGATCATCTAGTATGGAGCAGTATATCAGTCTGAAAACAGATCTCTAGTATGGAGCAGTATAATATCAGTCTGAAGTCTGACAGAGCTCTAGTATGGAGCAGTTATATCAGTCTGAAACAGATCTCTAGTATGGAGCAGTATATCAGTCTGAAACAGATCTCTAGTATGGAGCAGTATATCAGTCTGAAACAGATCTCTAGTATGGAGCAGTATATCAGTCTGAAACAGATCTCTAGTATGGAGCAGTATATCAGTCCCTGAAAACAGATCTCTAGTATGGAGCAGTATATCAGTCTGAAACAAGATCTCTAGTATGGAGCAGTATATCAGTCTGAAACAGATCTCTAGTATGGAGCAGTATATCAGTCTGAAACAGATCTAAAGGGATGGAGCAGTATATCAGTCTGAAACAGATCTCTAGTATGGAGCAGTATATCAGTCTGAAACAGATCTCTAGTATGGAGCAGTATATCAGTCTGAAACAGATCTCTAGTATGGAGCAGTATATCAGTCTGAAACAGATCTCTAGTATGGAGCAGTATATCAGTCTGAAAAGAGATCTCTAGTATGGAGCAGTATATCAGTCTGAAACAGATCTCTAGGATGGAGCAGTATATCAGTCTGAAACAGATCTCTAGTATGGAGCAGTATATCAGTCTGGAAACAGATCCCTCTAGTATGGAGCAGTATATCAGTCTGAAACAGATCTCTAGTATGGAGCAGTATATCAGTCTGAAACAGATCTCTAGGGATTGGAGCAGTATATCAGTCTGAAACAGATCTCTAGTATGGAGCAGTATATCAGTATGAAACAGATCTCTAGTATGGAGCAGTATATCAGTATGAAACAGAGCTCTAGGGATGGAGCAGTATATCAGTCTGAAACAGATCTCTAGTATGGAGCAGTATATCAGTCTGAAACAGATCTCTAGTATGGAGCAGTATATCAGTCTGAAACAGATCTCTAGTATGGAGCAGTATATCAGTCTGAAACAGATCTCTAGTATGGAGCAGTATATCAGTCTGAAACAGATCTCTAGTATGGAGCAGTATATCAGTCTGAAACAGAGCTCTAGAATGGAGCAGTATATCATCTGAAACAGATCTCTAGTATGGAGCAGTATATCAGTCTGAAACAGAATCTCTAGTATGGAGCAGTATATCAGTCTGAAACAGATCTCTAGTATGGAGCAGTATATCAGTCTGAAACAGATCTCTAGTATGGAGCAGTATATCAGTCTGAAACAGATCTCTAGTATGGAGCAGTATATCAGTCTGAAACAGATCTCTAGTATGGAGCAGTATATCAGTCTGAAACAGATCTCTAGTATGGAGCAGTATATCAGTCTGAAACCAGATCTCTAGGATGGACAGTATATATCAGTCTGAAACAGATCTCTAGTATGGAGCAGTATATCAGTCTGAAACAGATCTCTAGTATGGAGCAGTATATCAGTCTGAAACAGATCTCTAGTATGGAGCAGTATATCAGTCTGAAACAGATCTCTAGTATGGAGCAGTATATCAGTCTGAAACAGATCTCTAGTATGGAGCAGTATATCAGTCTGAAAACAGATCTCTAGATATGGAGCAGTATATCAGTCTGAAACAGATCTCTAGTATGGAAAGCAGTATATCAGTCTGAAACAGATCTCTAGTATGGAGCAGTATATCAGTCTGAAACAGATCTCTAGTATGGAGCAGTATATCAGTCTGAAACAGATCTCTAGTATGGAGCAGTATATCAGTCTGAAACAGAGCTACTAGGGGATGGAGCAGTATATCAGTCTGAAACAAGATCTCTAGTATGGAGGCAGTATATCAGTCTGAAACAGATCTCTAGTATGGAGCAGTATATCAGTCTGAAACAGATCTCTAGTATGGAGCAGTATATCAGTCTGAAACAGATCTCTAGTATGGAGCAGTATATCAGTCTGAAGGTTCTCTACAGATCTCTAGTATGTAAGGAGCAGTATATCAGTCTGAAAACAGATCTCTAGTATGGAGCAGTATATCAGTCTGAAACAGATCTCTAGTATGGAGCAGTATATCAGTCTGAAACAGATCTCTAGTATGGAGCAGTATTATCAGTCTGAAACAGATCTCTAGTATGGAGCAGTATAATCAGTCTGAAACAGATCTCTAGTATGGAGCAGTATATCAGTCTGAAACAGATCTCTAGTATGGAGCAGTATATATCAGTCTGAAACAGATCTCTAGTATGGAGCAGTATATCAGTCTGAAACAGATCTCTAGTATGGAGCCCCCCCCCCCAGTATATCAGTCTGAAATAGAGCTACGGGATGGAGCAGTATATCAGTCTGAAACAGATCTCTAGTATGGAGGCAGTATATCAGTATATCTGAAAACAGATCTCTAGTATGGAGCAGTATATCAGTCTGAAACAGATCTCTAGTATGGAGCAGTATATCAGTCTGAAACAGATCTCTAGTATGGAGCAGTATATCAGTCTGAAACAGATCTCTTAGTATGGAGCAGTATATCAGTCTGAAACAGATCTCTAGTATGGAGCAGTATATCAGTCTGAAACAGATCTCTAGTATGGAGCAGTATATCAGTCTGAAACAGATCTCTAGTATGGAGCAGTATATCAGTCTGAAACAGATCTCTAGTATGGAGCAGTATATCTCAGTCTGAAACAGATCTCTAGTATGGAGCAGTATATCAAGTCTGAAACAGATCTCTAGTATGGAGCAGTATATCAGTCTGAAACAGATCTCTAGTATGGAGCAGTATATCAGTCTGAAACAGATCTCTAGTATGGAGCAGTATATCAGTCTGAAACAGATCTCTAGTATGGAGCAGTATATCAGTCTGAAACAGATCTCTAGTATGGAGCAGTATATCAGTCTGAAACAGAGCTCTCTAGTATGGAGCAGTATATCAGTCTGAAACAGATCTCTAGTATGGAGCAGTATATCAGTCTGAAACAGATCTCTAGTATGGAGCAGTATATCAGTCTGAAACAGAGGCTACGGGATGGGAGCAGTATATCAGTCTGAAACAGATCTCTAGTATGGAGCAGTAATATCAGTCTGAAACACAGATCTCTAGTATGGAGCAGTATATCAGTCTGAAACAGATCTCTAGTATGGAGCAGTATATCATTCTGAAACAGATCTCTAGTATGGAGCAGTAATATCAGTCTGAAACAGATCTCTAGGATGGAGCAGTATATCAGTCTGAAACAGATCTCTAGTATGGAGCAAGTATATCATCTGAAACAGATCTCTAGTATGGAGCAGTATATCAGTCTGAAACAGATCTCTAGTATGGAGCAGTATATCAGTCTGAAACAGATCTCTAGTATGGAGCAGTATACATCAGTCTGAAACAGAGCTCTACGGGATGGAGCAGTATATCAGTCTGAAACAAGATCTCTATTATGGAGCAGTATATCAGTCTGAAACAGATCTCTAGTAATGGAGCAGTATATCAGTCTGAAACAGAATCTCTAGTATGGAGCAGTATATCAGCAGTCTGAAACAGATCTCTAGTATGGAGCAGTATATCAGTCTGAAACAGATCTCTAGTATGGAGCAGTATATCAGTATGAAACAGATCTCTAGTATGGAGCAGTATATCAGTCTGAAACAGATCTCTAGTATGGAGCAGTATATCAGTCTGAAACAGATCTCTAGTATGGAGCAGTATATCAGTCTTGAAACAGATCTCTAGTATGGAGCAGTATATCAGTCTGAAACAGATCTCTAGTATGGAGCAGTATATTGTTTTTTTTTTTTCAGTCCTGAAACAGATCTCTAGTATGGAGCAGTATATCAGTCTGAAACAGATCTCTAGTATGGAGCAGTATATCAGTCTGAAACAGATCTCTAGTATGGAGCAGTATATCAGTCTGAAACAGATCTCTAGTATGGAGCAGTATATCAGTCTGAAACAGATCTACTAGTATTGGGAGCAGTATATCAGTCTGAAACAGATCTCTAGGGATGGAGCAGTAAAAAAAAAAAAAAAAAATATCAGTCTGAAAACATAGAGCTCTAGGGATGGAGCAGTATATCAGTCTGAAACATAGAGCTACTAGGGCTATGGAGGCAGTATATCAGTCTGAAACAGAGATCTCTAGGGATGGAGCAGTATATCAGTCTGAAACAGATCTATAGTATGGAGCAGTTATATCAGTCTGAAACAGATCTCTAGTATGGAGCAGTATATCAGTCTGAAACAGATCTCTAGTATGGAGCAGTATATCAGTCTGAAACAGATCTCTAGTATGGAGCAGTATATCAGTCTGAAACAGAGCTATGGGATGGAGCAGTATATCAGTCTGAAACAGATCTCTAGTATGGAGCAGTATATCAGTCTGAAACAGATCTCTAGTATGGAGCAGTATATCAGTCTGAAACAGATCTCTAGTATGGAGCAGTATATCAGTCTGAAACAGATCTCTAGTATGGAGCAGTATATCAGTCTGAAACAGATCTCGGGAGTATGGAGCAGTATATCAGTCTGAAACAGATCTCTAGTATGGAGCAGTATATCATCAGTCTGAAACAGATCTCTAGTAATGGAGCAGTATATCAGTCTGAAACAGAGCTACGGGATGGAGCAGTATATCAGTCTGAAACAGATCTCTAGTATGGAGCAGGTATATCAAGTATGAAACAGATCTCTAGTATGGAGCAGTATATCAGCTCTGAAAGCAGATCTCTAGTATGGAGCAGTAATATCAGTATGAAACAGATCTCTAGTATGGAGCAGTATATCAGTCCTGAAACAGATCTCTAGTATGGAGCAGTATATCAGTCTGAAACAGATCTCTAGTATGGAGCAGTATATCAGTCTGAAACAGATCTCTAGGATGAGCAGTATATCAGTCTGAAACAGATCTCTAGTATGGAGCAGTATATCAGTCTGAAACAGATCTCTAGTATGGAGCAGTATATCAGATTTGAAACAGATCTCAAGTGATGGAGCAGTATCTCAGTCTGAAACAGATCTTCGTATGGAGCAGTATATCCAGTCTGAAACAGATCTCTAGTATGGAGCAGTATATCAGTCTGAAACAAGATCTCTAGTATGGAGCAGTATATCAGTCTGAAACAGATCTCTAGTATGGAGCAGTATATCAGTCTGAAACAGATCTCTAGTATGGAGCAGTATATCAGTCTGAAACAGATCTCTAGTATGGAGCAGTATATCAGTCTGAAACAGATCTCTAGTATGTGAGCAGTATATCAGTCTGAAACAGATCTCTAGTATGGAGCAGTAATATCTGGAAAAATCAGTCTGAAACAGATCTCTAGTATGGAGCAGTATATCAGTCTGAAACAGATCTAGTATGGAGCAGTATATCAGTCTGAAACAGATCTCTAGTATGGAGCAGTATATCAGTCTGAAACAGATCTCTCTAGTATGGAGCAGTATATCAGTCTGAAACAGATCTCTAGTATGGGAGCAGTATATCAGTCTGAAACAGATCTCAGTATGGAGCAGTATATCAGTCTGAAACAGATCTCTAGTATGGAGCAGTATATCAGTCTGAAACAGATCTCTAGTGGTAGCAGTATATCAGTCTGAAAGATCTCTATATGGAGCAGTATAACAGTCTGAAACTAGATCTCTATGGGGATGGAGCAGTATATCAGTCTGAAACAGATCTCTAGTATGGAGCAGTATATCAGTCTGAAACAGATCTCTAGTATGGAGCAGTATATCAGTCTGAAACAGAGAGCTCTAGTATGGAGCAGTATATCAGTCTGAAACAGATCTCTAGTATGGAGCAGTATATCAGTCTGAAACAGATCTCTAGTATGGAGCAGTATATCAGTCTGAAACAGATCTCTAGTATGGAGCAGTATATCAGTCTGAAACAGATGTCTAGTATGGAGCAGTATATCAGTCTGAAACAAAGATCTCTAGTATGGAGCAGCAGTATATCAGTCTGAAACAAGATCTCTAGTATGGAGCAGTATATCAGTCTGAAACAGATCTCTAGTATGGAGCCAGTATATCAGTCTGAAACAGATCTCTAGTGGGATGGAGCAGTATATCAGTCTGAAACAGATCTCTAGTATGGAGCAGTATATCAGTCTCTGAAACAGATCTCTAGTATGGAGCAGTATATCAGTCTGAAACAGATCTCTAGTATGGAGCAGTATATCAGTCTGAAACAGAGCTACTAGGGATGGAGCAGTATATCAGTCTGAAACAGATCTCTAGTTATGGAGCAGTATATCAGTCTGAAACAGATCTCTAGTATGGAGCAGTATATCAGTCTGAAACAGATCTCTAGGGATGGAGCAGTATATCAGTCTGAAACAGATCTCTAGTATGGAGCAGTATATCAGTCTGAAACAGATCTCTAGTATGGAGCAGTATATCAGTCTGAAACAGATCTCTAGTATGGAGCAGTATATCAGTCTGAAACAGATCTCTAGTATGGAGGCAGTATATCAGTCTGAAACAGATCTCTAGTATGGAGCAGTAATATCAGTCTGAAACAGATCTCTAGTATGGAGCAGTATATCAGTCTGAAACAGATCTCTAGTATGGAGCAGTATATCAGTCTGAAACAGATCTCTAAGTATGGAGCAGTATATCAGTCTGAAACAGATCTCTAGTATGGAGCAGTATATATCAGTCTGAAATAGAGCTACGGGATGGAGCAGTATATCAGTCTGAAATAGAAGCTACGGGCATGGAGCAGTATATCAGTCTGAACAGATCTACTAGTATGGAGCAGTATATCAGTCTGAAACAGATCTACTAGTATGGAGCAGTATATCACGTCTGACAACCAGATCCTTAGTATGGAGCTAGTATATCAGTCTGAAACTAATCTCTAGGATGGAGCAGTATATCAGTCTGAAAACAGAATCTCTACGTATGGAGCAGTATATCAGTCTGAAACAGCTACGGAGATGGAGCAGTATATCAGTCCTGAAACGATCTCTAGTATGGAGCAGTATATCAGTCTGCAAACAGATCTCTACGTATGGAGAGCAGAAGATACAGTCTGTAAATAGATGCTAAGTGATGGAGCAGTATATCAGTCTGAAACAGAGCTCCTAGGGATGGAGCAGTATATCAGTCTGAAACAGATCTCTAGTATGGAGCAGTATCAGTCTGAAACAGATCTCTATATGGAGCAGTATATCAGTCTGAAACAGATCTCTAGTATGGAGCAGTATATCAGTCTGAAACAGATCTCTAGTATGGAGCAGTAATATCAGTCTGAAACAGATCTCTAGTATGGAGCAGTATATCAGTCTGAAACAGAGCTCGGGATGGGAGCAGTATATCAGTCTGAAACAGATCTCCTAGTATGGAGCAGTATATCAGTCTGAAACAGATCTCTAGTATGGAGCAGTATATCAGTCTGAAACAGATCTCTAGGAGCATTATGGAGCAGTAGGAAGGCAAGCATATCAGTCTGAAACAGATCTCTAGTATGGAGCAGTATATCAGTCTGAAACAGATCTCTAGTATGGAGCAGTAATATCAGTCTGAAAACAGATCTCTAGTATGGAGCAGTAAAATATCAGTCTGAAACAGATCTCTAGTATGGAGCAGTATATCAGTCCTGAAACAGATCTCTAGTATGGAGCAGTATATCAGTCTGAAACAGATCTCTAGTATGGAGCAGTATATCAGTCTGAAACAGATCTCTAGTATGGAGCAGTATATCAGTCTGAAACAGATCTCTAGTATGGAGCAGTATATCAGTCCTGAAACAGATCTCTAGTTATGGAGCAGTATATCAGTCTGAAACAGATCTCTATATGGAGCAGTATATCAGTCTGAAACAGATCTCTAGTATGGAGCAGTATATCAGTCTGAAACAGATCTCTAGTATGGAGCAGTATATCAGTCTGAAACAGATCTCATAGTATGGAGCAGTATATCAGTCTGAAAAAACAGGTCTCTAGTATGGAGCAGTATATCAGTCTGAAACAGATCTCTAGTATGGAAGCAGTATATCAGTCTGAAACAGATCTCTAGTTATGGAGCAGTATATCAGTCTGAAACAGATCTCTAGTATGGAGCAGTATATCAGTCTGAAACAGATCTCTAGTATGGAGCAGTATATCAGTCTGAAAAACAGATCTCTAAGTATGGAGGCAGTATATCAGTCTGAAACAGATCTCTAGTATGGAGCAGTATATCAGTCTGAAACAGATCTCTAGTGTGGAGCAGTATATCAGTCTGAAACAGATCTCTAAAATGGAGCAGTATATCAGTCTGAAACAGATCTCTAGTATGGAGCAGTATTATCAGTCACCTGAAACAGATCTCTAGTATGGAGCAGTATATCAGTCTGAAACAGATCTCTAGTATGGAGCAGTATATCAGTCTGAAACAGATCTCTAGTATGGAGCAGTATATCAGTCTGAAACAGATCTCTAGTATGGAGCAGTATATCAGTCTGAAACAAGATCTCTAGTATGGAGCAGTATATCAGTCTGAAACAGAGCTAGGGGATGGAGCAGTCTATCAGTCTGAAACAGATCTCTAGTATGGAGCAGTATATCAGTCTGAAACAGATCTCTAGTATGGAGCAGTATATCAGTCTGAAACAGATCTCTAGTATGGAGCAGTATATCAGTCTGAAACAGATCTCTAGTATGGAGCAGTATATCAGTCTGAAACAGATCTCTAGTATGGAGCAGTATATCAGTCTGAAACAGATCTCTAGTATGGAGCAGTATATCAGTCTGAAATAGAGCTATGGGATGGAGCAGTATATCAGTCTGAAACAGATCTCTAGTATGGAGCAGTATATCAGTCTGAAACAGATCTCTAGTATGGAGCAAGTATAAACTCAGTCTTGAAACAGATCTCTAGTATGGAGCAGTACCAATCAGTCTGAAACAGATCTCTAGTATGGAGCAGTATATCAGTCTGAAACAGATCTCTAGTATGGGAGCAGTATATCAGTCTGAAACAGATCTCTAGTATGGAGCAGTATATCAGTCTGAAACAGATCTACTAGTATGGAGCAGTATAATCAGTCTGAAACAGATCGTCTAGTATGGGAGCAGTACATCAGTCTGAAACAGATCTCTAGTATGGACAGTATATCAGTCTGAAACAGATCTCTAGTATGGAGCAGTATATCAGTCTGAAACAGATCTCTAGTATGGAGCAGTATATCAGTTTTCTGAAACCGGAGAATCTCTAGTATGGAGCAGTATATCAGTCTGAAACAGATCTCTAAGTATGGAGCAGTATATCAGTCTGAAACAGATCTCTAGTATGGAGCAGTATATCAGTGTCTGAAACAGATCTCTAGGGTATGGAGCAGATATATCAGTCTGAAACAGATCTCTAGTATGGAGCAGTATATCAGTCTGAAACAGATCTCTAGTATGGAGCAGTATATCAGTCTGAAACAGATCTCGGGATGGAGCAGTATATCAGTCTGAAACAGATCTCTAGTATGGAGCAGTATATCAGTCCTGAAACAGATCTCTAGTATGGAGCAGTATATCAGTCTGAAACAGATCTACTAGTATGGAGGCAGTATATCAGTCTGAAACAGATCTCTAGTATGGAGCAGTATATCAGTCTGAAAACAGATCTACTAGGGATGGAGCAGTATACAGTCTGAAACAGATCTCTAGTATGGAGCAGTATATCAGTCAGAAACAGATCTCTAGTATGGAGCAGTATATCAGTCTGAAACAGATCTCTAGTATGGAGCAGTATATCAGTCTGAAACAGATCTCTAGTATGGAGCAGTATATCAGTCTGAAACAGATCTCTAGTATGAGCAGCAGTATCAGTCTGAAACAGATCTCTAGTATGGAGCAGTATATCAAGTCTGAAAACAGAGCTCTAGTATGGAGCAGTATATCAGTCTGAAACAGATAATCTAGTATGGAGCAGTATATCAGTCCTGAAACAGATCTCTAGTATGGAGCAGTATATCAGTCTGAAACAGATCTCTAGTATGGAGCAGTATATCAGTCCCTGAAACAGATCTCTAGGATGGAGCAGTATATCAGTCTGAAACAGATCTCTAGTATGGATGCAGTAATATCAGTCTGAAACAGATCTAGTATGGAGCAGTATATCAGTCTGAAACAGATCTAACGGGATGGAGCAGTATATCAGTCCTGAAAACAGAAAATCTCTATATGGAGGCAGTAAAAAAAAAAAAAAAAAATATCAGTCCTGAAACAGAGCTACTAGTATGGAGCAGTATATCAGTCTGAAACAGATCTCTAGTATGGAGCAGTATATCAGTCTGAAACAGCTCTCTATCTCTAGTATGGAGCAGTAATATCAGTCTGAAACAGATCTCTAGTTAATGGAGCAGTATATCAGTCTGAAACAGATCTCTAAGTATGGAGGCAGTATATCAGTCTGAAACAGATCTCTACTCTGGATGGAGCAGTATATCCCCAAAAGTCTGAAATAGACTATTAGGGATGGAGCAGTATATCAGTCTGAAACAGAATCTCTAGTATGGAGCAGTATATCAGTCTGAAAAAACAGATCTCTAGTATGGAGCAGTATATCAGTCTGAAACAGATCTCGGGAGTAATGGAGCAGTATACATCAGTCTGAAACAGAGCTACGGGAGTATGGAGCAGTATATCAGTCTGAAAAAGATCTCTAGGGATGGAGCAGTATATCAGTCTGAAACAGAAGCTACTCGTATGGAGCAGTATATCAGTCTGAACAGATCTCTAGTATGGAGCAGTATATCAGTCTGAAAACAGATCTCTAGTATGGAGCAGTATATCAGTCTGAAACAGATCTCTAGTATGGAGCAGTATATCAGTCTGAAACAGATCTCTAGGGATGGAGCAGTATATCAGTCTGAAACAGATTCTCTAGTATGGAGCAGTATATATCAGTCTGAAACAGAATCTCTAGTATGGAGCAGTATATCAGTCTGAAACAGATCTCTAGTATGGAGCAGTATATCAGTATGAAACAGATCTCTAGTATGGAGCAGTAATATCAGTCTGAAACAGATCTCTAGTATGGAGCAGTATATCAGTCTGAAACAGATCTCTAGTATGGAGCAGTATATCAGTCTGAAACAGATCTCTAGTATGGAGCAGTATATCAGCTGAAACAGATCTCTAGTATGGAGCAGTAATATCAGTCTGAAACAGAGCACTCTATAGGGATGGAGCAGTATATCAGTCTGAAACAGATCTACTAGGGATGGAGCAGTATATCAGTCTGAAAAAGATCTCTAGTATGGAGCAGTATATCAGTCTGAAACAGAGTAGCTACGGGATGGAGCAGTATATCAGTCTGAAACAGATCTCTAGTATGGAGCAGTATATCAGTCCTGGAAACAGATCTCTAGTATGGAGCAAGTATATCAGTCTGAAACAGATCTCTAGTATGGAGCAGTATATCAGTCTGAAACAGATCTCTAGTATGGAGCAGTATATCAGTCTGAAACAGATCTCTAGTATGGAGCAGTATAAAAAAATCAGTCTGAAACAGATCTCTAGTATGGAGCAGTATATCAGTCTGAAACAGATCTCTAGGGATGGGAGCAGTATATCAGTCCTGAAACAGATCTCTAGTATGGAGCAGGTATATCAGTCTGAAACAGATCTCTAGTATGGAGCAGTATATCAGTCTGAAAACAGATCTCAATTAGGGATGGAGCAGTATATATCAGTCTGAAACAGATCTCTAGTATGGAGCAGTATATCAGTCTGAAACAGATCTCTAGTATGGAGCAGTAATCAGTCTGAAACAAGCAGATCGGGATGGAGCAGTATATCAGTCTGAAACAGATCTCTAGTATGGAGCAGTATATCAGTCTTTGAAACAGATCTCTAGTAATGGGGAGCAGGTATATCAGTTCTGAAACAGATCTCTAGTATGGAGCAGTATATCAGTCTGAAACAGATCTCTAGTATGGAGCAGTATATCAGTCTGAAACAGATCTACGTAGTATGGAGCAGTATATCAGTCTGAAACAAACTCTAGTATGGAGCAGTATATCAGTCTGAAACAGATCTCTAGTATGGAGCAGTATATCAGTCTGAAACAGATCTCTAGTATGGAGCAGTATATCAGTCTGAACAGATCTCAGTATGGAGCAGTATATCAGTCTGAAACAGATCTCTAGTATGGAGGCAGTATATCAGTCTGAAACAGATCTCTAGTATGGAGCAGTATATCTCAGTCTGAAACAGATCTCTAGTATGGAGCAGTATATCAGTCTGAAACAGATCTCTAGTATGGAGCAGTATATCAGTCTGAAGAACAGGGATCTCTAGTATGGAGCAGTAATACAAATCAGTCTGAAACAGATCTACTAGTATGGAGCATATATCAGTCTGAAACAGATCTCTAGTATGGAGCAGAATATAATCAGTTCCTGAAACAGATCTCTAGGGGATGGAGCTGTATATCAGTCTGAAACAGAGGCTACGGGGGGATGGAGCAGTATATCAGTCTGAAACAGATCTCTAGTATGGAGCAGTATATCAGTTCCTGAAACAGATCTCTAGTATGGAGCAAGTATATCAGTCTGAAACAGATCTCTTAAGTATGGAGCAGTATATCAGTCTGAAACAGATCTCTAGTATGAGCATACATCAGTCCTGAAACAGATCTCTAGTATGGAGCAGTATATCAGTCTGAAACAGATCTCTAGTATGGAGCAGTAAATCAGTCTGAAACAGATCTCTAGTATGGAGCATATATCAGTCTGAAACAGGATAGAGCTGAGCTAGTGGGATGGAGCAGTATATCAGTCTGAAACAGATCTCTAGTATGGAGCAGTATACTCAGTCTGAAACAGATCTCGGGAGTATGGAGCAGTATATCAGTCTGAACAGATTCTAGTATGGAGCAGTAATATCAGTCTGAACCACACAGATCTCTAGTATGGAGCAGTATATCAGTCTGAAACAGATCTCGTAGTATGGAGCAGTATAATCATTCTGAATCAGAGCTCTAGGATGGAGCAGTATATCAGTCTGAAACCAGATCTCTAGTATGGAGGGCAGTATATCAGTCTGAAAAACAGATCTCTAGTATGAGGCAGTATATCAGCTCTGAACTAGATGCTCGAGGATGGGGCCAGTATATCAGTCCTGAAACAGATCTACTGATGGAGCAGTAAATCAGTCCTGAAACAGAGCTACGGGGGGATGGAGCAGTATATCATCCCTGAAACAGATCCCTCTAGTATGGAGCAGTATATCAAGTCTGAAACAGATCTCTAGGGATGGAGCAGTATATCATAAGTCTGAAAAAATCTCTAGGGATGGAGCAGTATATCAGTCTGAAACAGATCTCTAGTATGAAAGCAGTATATCAGTCTGAAACAGATCTCTAGTATTTTGGAGCAGTATATCAGTCTGAAACAGATCTCTATATGGAGCAGTATATCAGTCTGAAACAGATCTCTAGTATGGAGCAGTATATCAGTCTGAAACAGATCACTAGTATGGAGCAGTATATCAGTCTGAAACAGATCTCTAGTATGGAGCAGTATATCAGTCTGAAACAGATGTCTTAGGGGATATGATGGAGCAGTATATCAGTCTGAAACAGATATCTCTAGTATGGAGCATATATCAGTCTGAAACAGATCTCTAGGATATGGAGCAGTATATTCAGTCTGAAAGAGATCTCTA
>CM062497.1:1290917-1305917 GCA_031479575.1 Coregonus ussuriensis
CCCCCGTACTCCACCCTCCCTCCGTACTCCACCCTCCCCCCCGTACTCCCCCCTCCCCCCGTACTCCACCCTCCCTCCGTACTCCACCCTCCCCCCGTACTCCCCCCTCCCCCCCGTACTCCACCCTCCCCCCGTACTCCCCCCTCCACCCGTACTCCACCCTCCCCCGTACTCCCCCCTCCCTCCGTACTCCCCCCCTCCCCCCGTACTCCACCCTCCCTCCCCCCGTACTCCCCCCTCCCCCCGTACTCCACCCTCCCCCCCGTACTCCCCCCTCCCCCCCGTACTCCCCCCGTACTCCCCCCTCCTCCCTCCCCTTGTACTCCCCCCTCCCCCTGTACTCCACCCTCCCCCCGTACTCCCCCCTCCCCCCCGTACTCCCCCCTCCCCCCGTACTCCTCCCTCCCCTTGTACTCCACCCTCCCCCCGTACCACCCTCCCTCCGTACTCCACCCTCCCCCCGTACTCCACCCTCCCCCGTACATACCCTCCCCCTTCCCCCCCGCTCCTCGCCCTTTGTGAAGGTGTGTGTATGTGTGTATGTGTGTGTGTGTGTGTGAAGAGGGTGACATCATTGCTTCCTTTGGTAAACAGGTGTGAACAGAAGAGTCCAGTCCTCCCTCTCCTCCTCCTCTTCCTCTCCTCCTCTCCTCCTCTCCTCCTCCTCCTCCTCCTCCATCTCTCTGCTCTTTTCTGTTGGAACCTGTTTGAGTGCGTTTCATTTCACCTTCTGTCTCCCTCACACTTCCACATCCCCAGAGGATGGAAACCGCCAGACAATTCCAATTGAGGGTTTTCTTTCAGATCTGATGAATAACAGTGTAGTCTAGCCTAACAGACAATACATTCTCCCACCTTCCTCCCAGAGCTAGTTGGAGTGGCTTCTATATAACCTTCTCTTGCTGTTAGTGTAGTAGTAGTAGTAGTAGTAGTAGTAGTAGTAGTAGTAGTAGTAGTAGTAGTAGTAGTAGTAGTAGTAGTGTAGTAGTATTAGTAGCAGTAGTTGTAGTAGTATTAGTAATGTAGTATTGTAGTAGTAGTAGCAGTAGTGTAGTTGTAGTGTAGTAGTAGTAGTAGTGTAGTATTGTAGTAGTGTAGTAGTAATATTAGTAGTGTTTTAGTAGTACTTTAGCAATAGTGTAGATGTTGTGTAGTAGTAGTAGTAGTAGTAGTAGTAGTAGTAGTAGTAGTAGCAGTAGTAGTAGTAGTAGTGTAATATTAGCGTTGTATTTGGTATTTTATTAGGATCCCCATTAGCTGTTGCAAAAGCTCTTATCCACACAAAACGTGAAACATGACATAATACATCATATTAATAGACAAGAACAGCTCAAGGACAGAATTACATAAAAATTGTTTAATGGCACACGTAGCCTACATGTCAATACATACACAAAAACTATCTAGGTCAAATAGTGGAGAGGCGTTGTGCCGTGAGGTGTTGCTTTATCTGTTTTTTGAAACCAGGTTTACTGGTTAAGGGGCCCTTCAGAACAGGTGTGTATATATACTGAGATCATGTGACAGATCATGTGACACTTAGATTGCACACAGGTGGACTTTATTTAACTAATTATTTGACTTCTTAAGGTAATTGGTTGCACCAGATATTATTTAGGGGCTTCATAGCAAAGGAGGTGAATACATATGCACGCACCACTTTTCCGTTATTTATTTTTTATAATTTTTTGAAACAAGTTATATTTTTCATTCCACTTCACCAATTTTGACTATTTTGTGTATGTCCATTATATGAAATCAATGCAACAAAATAGGAAAAACGCCAAGGGGGATGAATACTTTTTCAAGGCACTGTATCTATTAGAATCTACCAAGTAGGATCTACCTATTTGAATCTACTTATTAGAATCTAGTTATTAAAATATAGCTATTGAAATATAGTTATTAGAATTGACCTATTATAATCTACCTATTAGAATTGACCTATTAGAACCTACCTATTAGAACCTAGCTATTAGAATATTCCTATTAGAATCTAGCTATTGGATTCTACCTCCATTTAAATGACAGGTTGTAATGCAACAAAATAGGAAAAACGCCAAGGGGGATGAATACTTTTGCAAGGCACTGTGTGCTTTTGACCATGACAGTTTACAATCTAAGGTAACACCAAGTAGTTTAGTCTACTTAACTTGTTCAACAGCCACACCATTCGTTACCAGATTCAGCTGAGGTCTAGAACTTAGGGAAGGATTTGTATCAAATACAATGCTCTTAGTTTTAGAGATGTTCAGGACCAGTTTATTACTGGCCACCCATTCCAAAACATACTGCAACACTTTGTTAAGGGTTTCGGTGACTTCATTAGCTGTGGTTGCTGATAAATATATGGTTGAATCATCAGCATACATGGACACACATGCTTTGTTTAATGCCAGTGGCAGGTCATTGGTAAAAAATAGAAAAGAGTAGAGGGCCTAGAGAGCTGCCCTGTGGTACACCCCACTTTACATGTTTGACATTAGAGAAACTTATATTAAAGAAAACTCTTTGAGTTCTATTAGATAGATATCTCTGAATCCACAGTATGGCAGAGGTTGGAATGCCATAACACATACGTTTTCTCAACAAGAGGTTATGGTCAATAATATCAAAGGCTGCACTGAAATCTAACAGTACAGCTCCACAATCCTTTTTTAATCCATTTCTTTCAACCAATCATCAGTCATTTGTGTCAGTGAAGTACATGTTGAGTGCCCTTCTCTATGAGCATGCTGAAAGAGTGTTGTTAATTTGTTTACAGAGAAACAGCATTGTATTTGGTCAAATACCATTTTTTTCCAACAGTTTGCTAAGAGCTGGCAGCAAGCTTATACGTCTACTGTTAGAACCATTAAAGGCCGCTTTACCATTCTTTGGTAGCGGAATTGCTTTGGCTTCCTTCCAGGCCTAAGGACAAAGACTTTCCTCTAGGCTCAGATTAAAGATATGACAGATAGGAGTGGCCATAGCATCAGCTACCATCCTCAGTAGCTTTCCATCTAAGTTGCCAATGCCAGGAGGATTGTCATTATTAATCGATAACAATCATTTTTCCACGTCTCCCACACTAACTTTACAAAATTCAAACTTGCAATGCTTTTCTTTCATTATTATTATTTTTTTATGCATGAATACGATGGCTCACTGTTCATTGTTGGCATTTCCTGCCTAAGTTTGCCCACTTTGCCAATCATTAAAATAATTGGCAAGATCAAATGGTTTTGTGATGAATAAGCCATCTGTTTCGATGAAAGATGGAGTTGAATTTGTCTTTCTACCCATAATTTCATTTAAAGTACTCCAAAGTCATTTTTCCATCATTCTTTATATCCTTGATCTTGGCTTCATAATACAGTTTTTTCTTCTTCTTGTTGAGTTTAGTCACATCATTTCTCTATTTGCAGTAAGTCAGCCAGTCAGATGTGCAGCCAGACTTATTAGCCACTCCTTTTGCCCCGTCTCTTTCAACCAGACAGTTTTTCAATTCCTCTGTAAGGTTCTGTATTTGTTTTCTTAGTTCACCTTGTGTTCTTGTACGTAGCCCTGTTTCTTTGTGTTCTTGAACATAGCCCTGTTTCTTTGTGTTCTTGAACGTAGCCCTGTTTCTTTGTGTTCTTGAACGTAGCCCTGTTTCTTTGTGTTCTTGAACGTAGCCCTGTTTCTTTGTGTTCTTGAACGTAGCCCTGTTTCTTTGTGTTCTTGAACGTAGCCCTGTTTCTTTGTGTTCTTGAACGTAGCCCTGTTTCTTTGTGTTCTTGAACGTAGCCCTGTTTCTTTGTGTTCTTGAACGTAGCCCTGTTTCTTTGTGTTCTTGAACGTAGCCCTGTTTCTTTGTGTTCTTGAACGTAGCCCTGTTTCTTTGTGTTCTTGAACGTAGCCCTGTTTCTTTGTGTTCTTGAATGTAGCCCTGTTTCTTTGTGTTCTTGAACGTAGCCCTGTTTCTTTGTGTTCTTGAACGTAGCCCTGTTTCTTTGTGTTCTTGAACGTAGCCCTGTTTCTTTGTGTTCTTGAATGTAGCCCTGTTTATTTGTGTTCTTGAATGTAGCCCTGTTTCTTTGTGTTCTTGAATGTAGCCCTGTTTCTTTGTGTTCTTGAATGTAGCCCTGTTTCTTTGTGTTCTTGAATGTAGCCCTGTTTCTTTGTGTTCTTGAACGTAGCCCTGTTTCTTTGTGTTCTTGAATGTAGCCCTGTTTCTTTGTGTTCTTGTACGTAGCCCTGTTTCTTTGTGTTCTTGTACATAGCCCTGTTTCTTTGTGTTCTTGAATGTAGCCCTGTTTCTTTGTGTTCTTGAACGTAGCCCTGTTTCTTTGTGTTCTTGAACGTAGCCCTGTTTCTTTGTGTTCTTGAACGTAGCCCTGTTTCTTTGTGTTCTTGAACGTAGCCCTGTTTCTTTGTGTTCTTGAACGTAGCCCTGTTTCTTTGTGTTCTTGAACGTAGCCCTGTTTCTTTGTGTTCTTGAACGTAGCCCTGTTTCTTTGTGTTCTTGAACGTAGCCCTGTTTCTTTGTGTTCTTGAACGTAGCCCTGTTTCTTTGTGTTCTTGAACGTAGCCCTGTTTCTTTGTGTTCTTGAACGTAGCCCTGTTTCTTTGTGTTCTTGAATGTAGCCCTGTTTATTTGTGTTCTTGAATGTAGCCCTGTTTCTTTGTGTTCTTGAATGTAGCCCTGTTTCTTTGTGTTCTTGAATGTAGCCCTGTTTCTTTGTGTTCTTGAATGTAGCCCTGTTTCTTTGTGTTCTTGAACGTAGCCCTGTTTCTTTGTGTTCTTGAATGTAGCCCTGTTTCTTTGTGTTCTTGTACGTAGCCCTGTTTCTTTGTGTTCTTGTACATAGCCCTGTTTCTTTGTGTTCTTGAATGTAGCCCTGTTTCTTTGTGTTCTTGAACGTAGCCCTGTTTCTTTGTGTTCTTGAACGTAGCCCTGTTTCTTTGTGTTCTTGAACGTAGCCCTGTTTCTTTGTGTTCTTGAATGTAGCCCTGTTTCTTTGTGTTCTTGAACGTAGCCCTGTTTCTTTGTGTTCTTGAATGTAGCCCTGTTTCTTTGTGTTCTTGAACGTAGCCCTGTTTCTTTGTGTTCTTGAACGTAGCCCTGTTTCTTTGTGTTCTTGAACGTAGCCCTGTTTCTTTGTGTTCTTGAACGTAGCCCTGTTTCTTTGTGTTCTTGAACGTAGCCCTGTTTCTTTGTGTTCTTGAACGTAGCCCTGTCTTTCATGTTTGTTCATTGATTCCACCTGTGTTAGTTACTCACCTGGTCTCATCAGCTCCTTATTTAGTTCAGTTCATTCTGTTTGTGTCTTGTGAGGTATTGTTCGTTTTGACTCTACTAAGCCTTTTCCTAGCTTGTTTGAGAGAACCAGTTATAGCCTTCAGTCCTAGTTTTGATTCTCCTGCCTGTTTGCCTTCTTGTGTATGACCTTTGCCTGCCTGTGACCACGATTCCTGCCTTCTGAAAAGGTGTAATAAACACCTGCCGTGTTCTGCGCATGAATCTACACCTTTTTCTCCCATTACAGATAACAGATATTATTACATCCTCATCAATCCATGGAGCCTTAACAGTTATAACAGTCAGTTTATCAATAATGTTTATTGTTTATGCATGTTTATCAATAATCGGAAGAAGCAATTTCATAAATTCATCAAGTGCAGCGTCTGGATGCTCCTTATTAATCACATCAGACCAACAGATATTTTTTACATCATTCACATATGAGTCACAGCAAAATCTTTTATACACTATTTTAGGCCCAGCTGTTGGAACTTTGGCTTTCCTGGATATAGCCACTATATTGTGATCACTGCATCCAATGGGTACGGATACAGCTTTAGAACAAAGTTCTACAGTATTAGTAAAAACGTGATCGATACATGTGGATGATCATGTTCCTGTAGTGTTTGTAAACATCCTGGTAGGTTGATTAATAACCTGAACCAGATTACAGGCACTGGTTACAGTAAGAAGCTTCCTCTTGAGTGGACATCTTGATGAAAACCAGTCAATATTCAGGTCCCCAAGAATGTAGACCTCTCTATTTACATCACAAACACTATCAAGCATTTCACACATATTATTTAAATACTGACTGTTCACACTTGGTGGCCTATAGCAACACCCCAAAAGAAAAGGCTTTAGATGTGGCAAGTGAACCTGCAACCACAACACTTCAATAACACTTGACATACGATCTTCTCTAAGCATTACAGGGATATGGCTCTGAATATATACAGCAACACCTCCCCCATAAGCATTTCTGTCTCTTCTATAGATGTTATATTCTTGTATTGCTGCTGCTGTATCATCAAATGAATTATCTAAGTGAGTCTCAGAAATGACAAATATTTTAATGTTATCTGATGTTAGTAAGTTATTGATTTCATGAACCTTATTTCTAAGGCTACATATATTAATATGTGCTATTTTCAGTCATTTCCTAGGTAGTTTATCAGAGATAGACATAATACTGGAAAGAGGAAGCAAAGCAAGAGAAAAAAACATACATTCAGCAGTCCATTAATCAGTTGGTGTGTGTGTGTGTGTGTGTGTGTGTGTGTGTGTGTGTGTGTGTGTGTGTGTGTGTGTGTGTGTGTGTGTGTGTGTGTGTGTGTGTGTGTGTGTGTGTGTGTGTGCTGTGGGGTTGAAGCTATGAACCCATAGGCTTGGCTCTCTCATCCCTGTTGGGAAGGAGGGTGGACAATGAGCCTGTCATAGCGGATGGAAGCAATGTCCCCACATGCTCTGGCAGCTTTCATGGCTGGGATCAGTTATTTCCTCTTCTGGCGCACAGCTTCAGGATAGTCCTCGTTGAGGAAGATATACGTTCCTCTCAAGTTCTTGGCTCTTTCCAGAACAGCTACCCTGTCCTTGAACCACTATCAGCCTGGACCTGTCACCTGGGCCGGTGGGTTTTCCGGTCCTGTGGGGGCGCTCCACCTGAACCTTCCTGTGGTCCATATTCAATTTCTCAGAGATCATTTCCCTCACTTTGTCCTCAGACTCCGTCCAGGTCTCAGGTGGAGAGTCTGCAATTCCGTCCACAACCATGTTGTTCCACCTTGATTGTCCATCATTGTTATCATGGATTCACACACAGAACTGATGTCCTCTCTCAATGACTTACAGATTGCCATCATCTTGCCGTTCTCCTGTTTTAACTCATTGAGCTGACCCTGGGAGAACTGCAAACTGTTCTTCAGGTCCTGGACCTCTCTGGTCAGGTCCTCCATTATTTTATTAGTCGAATCAACCAGTATTTGGACAAAGCACTTGAAGCTATTTTCTTGTTGTTGTAACAACTATTTTTGTTTGTTTAAAATATCCTTCACGTGTGATAGAGAGACACCACTGTCCTCGACAACGGTACTCCCACTGGCTTTGGTCAATGTCATGGTAGCTAGCAACGTACTGTAGGTTACGCTGTTACTGGTAGCAGTGTAGTAGTAGTAGTAGTAGTAGTAGTAGTAGTAGTAGTAGTAGTAGTTGTAGTAGTAGTAGTAGTAGTAGTAGTAGTATTGTAGTGTAGTAATAGTGTAGAAGTAGTGTTGTGGTAGTGATAGTAGTAGTAGTCGCAGTAGTAGTAGTAGTAGTAGTAGTAGTAGTAGTAGTAGTAGTAGTAGTAGTAGTAGTAGTAGTAGTAGTAGTAGTAGTAGTAGTAGTAGTAGTAGTTGTAGTAGTAGTAGTAGTAGTAGTATTGTAGTGTAGTAATAGTGTAGAAGTAGTGTTGTAGTGGTGATAGTAGTAGTAGTCGCAGTAGTAGTAGTAGCAGTAGTAGTAGTAGTAGTAGTAGCAGTAGTAGCAGTAGTAGTGTAGTAGTAGTAGTAGCAGTAGCAGTAGTAGTAGTAGTAGTAGTAGTAGTAGTAGTAGCAGTAGTAGTAGTAGTAGTAGTAGTAGTAGTAGTAGTAGTAGTGTAGTAGTAGTAGTAGCAGTAGCAGTAGTAGTAGTAGTAGTAGTAGTAGTAGTAGTAGCAGTAGTAGTAGTAGTAGTCGCAGTAGTAGTAGTAGTAGTAGTAGTAGTAGTAGTAGTAGTAGTAGTAGTAGTAGTAGCAGTAGTAGTAGTAGTAGTAGTGGTAGTAGTAGTGGTAGTAGTAGTAGTGTAGTAGTAGTGGTAGTAGTAGTTGCAGTAGTAGTAGTAGTAGTAGTAGTGTAGTAGTAGTAGTAGTAGTCGCAGTAGTAGTAGTAGTAGTAGTAGCAGTAGTAGTAGTAGTAGTAGTAGTAGTAGTAGTAGTAGTAGTTGGTAAGAAGATTGACATATAGGATTTTTTTCCTGACGTAGTTTATCAAGACATTCCATCATATTAAGACATCAGTGTGTTTGGATGAAGTTAGTCAGAGGGGTGTTGGCTTCTGATCTGGTCTGAGTGGCCGTGTTGCAGGAGGGGGCGTTGGGGTCTGAGTGGCCGTGTTGCAGGAGGGAACGTTGGGGTCTGAGTGGCCGTGTTGCAGGAGGGGACGTTGGGGTCTGAGTGGCCGTGTTGCAGGAGGGGGGCGTTGGGGTCTGAGTGGCCGTGTTGCAGGAGGGGGCGTTGGGGTCTGAGTGGCCGTGTTGCAGGAGGGGGCGTTGGGGTCTGAGTGGCCGTGTTGCAGGAGGGGGCATTGGGGTCTGAGTGGCCGTGTTGCAGGAGGGTGCGTTGGGGTCTGAGTGGCCGTGTTGCAGGAGGAGACGTTGGGGTCTGAGTGGCCGTGTTGCAGGAGGGGGGTTGGGGTCTGAGTGGCCGTGTTGCAGGAGGGGGTGTTGGGGTCTGAGTGGCCGTGTTGCAGGAGGGGGGTTGGGGTCTGAGTGGCCGTGTTGCAGGAGTAAGGAAAGGAAAAGGTCCAACAAAAGGAAAGAACGTGATCATGATGGTCTGATCATGATGGGTCTGATCATGATGGGTCTGATGGGTCTGATCATGATGGGTCTGATCATGATGGGTCTGATCATGATGGGTCTGATCATGATGGGGTCTGATCATGATGGGTCTGATCATGATGGGTCTGATGGGTCTGATCATGATGGGTCTGATCATGATGGGTCTGATGGGTCTGATCATGATGGGTCTGATCATGATGGGTCTGATCATGATGGGTCTGATCATGATGGGGTCTGATCATGATGGGGTCTGATCATGATGGGTCTGATCATGATGGGTCTGATGGGTCTGATCATGATGGGTCTGATCATGATGGGTCTGATCATGATGGGTCTGATCATGATGGGGCCTGATCATGATGGGGTCTGATCATGATGGGTCTGATCATGATGGGGTCTGATCATGATGGGGTCTGATCATGATGGGGTCTGATCATGATGGGGTCTGATCATGATGGGTCTGATCATGATGGGTCTGATCATGATGGGTCTGATGGGTCTGATCATGATGGGTCTGATCATGATGGGTCTGATGGGTCTGATCATGATGGGTCTGATCATGATGGGTCTGATCATGATGGGTCTGATCATGATGGGGCCTGATCATGATGGGGTCTGATCATGATGGGTCTGATCATGATGGGGTCTGATCATGATGGTCTGATCATGATGAGTCTGATCACAGGGTGATTTCTCTGTTACCTCTGCTTTCCTTTAAGAGTGGGGGAAGAGACAGCAATGGGAGTGCTGTAGTGTATGAGTTTAGTAAGCATCAACTTTTAAATGTGGTGTTCTTACAGGAGACCCACCGTGATAGTGGTAATGAGGTAGCGTGGGGTATGGAGTGGGAGGGGCAGTACTTCCTTAGTTATTTGTCTAATATAAGTACAGGAGTAGCAGTTCTGTTCTCATGAGGCCTAGGTCAATGAACAGTCCTATTCACCTGAAGCAAACTGAAATCGCGCCAAATGGGCCAATGGATGCCGAGCCCGCCCTCAGACCCCCACCTTCCTGGTTATAATACCGGGGCTTCAATCCATTTCCTAAATGTTTCGCCCTTCAGCCCTTCGCCCTTCAGCCCTTCGCCCTTCAGCCCTTCGCCCTTCGCCCTTCAGCCCTTTGCCCTTCCTGAAGGAACAACGTGTCACGCAATTAACAACTTTTCAAGCACACGAAGGGATTAGGCTACCTACAAGATGTTGTGAGTTTTGGGTCTTGGTATCGGTTTTTGTGCTAAAACTGCTTTCTGCTCTGCTTGTGTAGCCAGTGCTTCCTTGCTTGGGAAGGATGGCCAGTGTTAAGATCAAATCAAATGTATTTATAAAGCCCTTTTTACATCAGCAGATGTCACAAAGTGCTATACAGAAACCCAGCCTAAAACCCCAAACAGCAGCAATGCAGATGTAGAAGCACGGTGGCTAGGAAAAACTTCCTAGAAAGGCAGGAACCTAGGAAGAAACCTAGAAAGGAAACAGGCTCTGAGGGGTGGCCAGTCCTCTTCTGGCTGTGCTGGGTGGAGATTATAAGAGTACATGGACATTACTTCCAGATTGTTCTTCAAGATGTTCAAACGTTCATAGATGACCAGCAGGGTATAATAATAAACACAGTGGTTGTAGAGTCATGGGGCGGCGCACAATTGGCCCAGCGTCGTCCAGGGTAGGGGAGGGAATGGCCGGCAGGGATGTAGCTCTGTTGGTAGAGCATGGCGTTTGCAACGCCAGGGTTGTGGGTTCGTTTCCCATGGGGGGCCAGTATAAAAATAAATAAAAATAATAATAATAAAAAATAAAAATAAAAATAAAAATATGTATTCACTCACTAACTGTAAGTCGCTCTGGGTAAGAGCGTCTGCTAAATGACTAAAATGTAAAATGTCAATGTAGCGGGTGCAACAAGTCAGTACCTCAGGGATAAATGTCAGTTGGCTTTTCATAGCCAAGCATTCAGAGGTCGAGACAGAAGGTGCGGTAGAGAGAGAGAGACTCGTAACTGTGCCTCAAAACCAAATGTCTACCTGGCCCACCACTCCACCCTAGACTTGAACAGCCTTTACGACCAGGTCCACCTATGCAAGGCAGCAGTGCCCACCTTCGCCCGGACCCTAAAGGATATTGCCCTCAACCGTAGACCCAACACCACACACAGGAGCAACAGATCAACAGACACCCCGGCCAGACCAGCGAGACACTCTCCCAGACCTGCGGGACCCCCCCCCCCCCCAGACCTACACATAGAGGACCCCTGCCGAGAGGACCTACATCCACAACCCCACCCCCACCCCCACCAATTAACACCCCCCCAAGTCAACCATGCCCACACCCCATTTAGGCCCCCTCAGATCAGACGTATGCCCCTCCTACCCACCCCATGCTCCCCACTCCCACAAAGAGGGCCTCAACATGAAAGTCACACATACGCCCAGGCCGTGAGCAGGCAAACAGGCCCAACCCCCAATCTTACACTAGACCAAGCCAATGGCATGTACCAGATGCTCAGCAGGCTCTGCTCACAATTACTGGTCTGAGGCCAAACCACACGACCAACAACATTAGACACTTTATGGAACACAAAGCCTTCACTATTTCATCCTGGAATATCCAAGGCCTGAGGTCATCTGCCTTTGGCCTAAAGAGCAGGAACCTGGACTTCACCAAAGAAATCAGAAATACAGACATTGTCATCCTACAAGAAACATGGTATAGAGGAGATTGACCCACTGGTTGCCCTCTAGGTTACAGAGAGCTGGTAGTCCCATCCACCAAACTAGCAGGTGTGAAACAGGGAAGAGACTCAGGGGGTATGCTAATTTGGTATAGAGCAGACCTAACTCACTCTATTAAATTAATCAAAACAGGACAATTTACATTTGGCTAGAAAATCAAAAGGAAATTATCTCAACAGAGAAAAATGTCCTCCTGTGTGCTACCTATATCCCCCCACTAGAATCCCCATACTTTAATGAAGACAGCTTCTCCATCCTAGAGGGGGAAATCAATCATTTCCAGACCCAGGTACATGTACTAGTCAGTGGTGACCTAAATGCCAGAACTGGACAAGAACCTGACACCCTCAGCACACAGGGGGACAAACACCTACCTGGAGGTGACAGCATTCCCTCCCCCATATGCCCCCCTAGGCACAATTACAACAACATAACCAACAGAAACGGGTCACAACTCCTGCAGCTCTGTCACACGCTGGGTATGTACATAGTCAATGGTAGGCTTCGAGGGGACTCCTATGGTAGGTACACATACAGCTCATCTCTTGGCAGTAGTACTGTAGACTACTTTATCACTGACCTCAACCCAGAGTCTCTCAGAGCGTTCACAGTCAGCCCACTGACACCCCTATCAGATCACAGCAAAATCACAGTCTACTTGAACAGAGAAATACTCAATCAGGAGGCATCAAAGCCAAAGGAACTGAATAATATGAAGAAATGCTATAGATGGAAGGAAAGTAGTTGTCGAAACCTAACAAAAAACAATTAGGCAACAACAAATTCAATCCCTTCTAGACAACTTCCTGGACAAAACGTGCCATTGTAATAGTGAAGGTGTAAACTTAATACAGTATATTTGACCTCTCAGCTTCCCTATCAAATGTAAAAATCTCTAACAGATAACAGATAATATATAATATATAACATTTAGCAGACACTTTTATCCAAAACGACTTACAATCATGTGTGAATACATTTTTACGTATGGGTGGTCCTGGGAATCGAACCCAATATCCTTGCAATGCTCTACCAAGATGCATGGCAGGGTTATAAATGCTTTGTGAAGCCTCAATTAAGCAGTGCTCATGCCACCCTTTATAAAGCACAGGTTTCTGTCATATTTGACGCAGTGGGTTATGTCCCATTTGATATTGGTGGTTATGTCACACAGATATGCCATGGTTACCACAGTTCGCTGTGGGTTTGAGCCTTGGTCTGCCTTGATGTGCTGCAGCAAGCAGAGTGCACATTTAACATGGTTACCACAGTTCGATGTGGGTTTGAGCCTTGGTCTGCCGTGGCATCACGCAAGTTCACAGTTTCCAGTTTACCGTGGGTTTTCTGTAGGTTTGAGCCTCAGGTTGCTGTGGTTCATCATGAGGTTGATGCTATGATTTGGGCTGAAGAGCATGAAGTATAAGCTACAGCCCCGGGCTCGCACTTAATTGAGGAAATGGATTGCAGCCATTCCACCAGTTGATTGGAGGACAACATGGTGTCCCGGCAGGCTAGCTCCCTTCGGACGTCCTCTCGCAGGTGGCACCGGAAGTGGTCGATGAGGGCCCGCTCGTTCCTCCCGGACCCAGCCGCTAGAGTCCGAAACTCCAGGGTGAAGTCCTGCGCGGTCCTCTTCCCCTTTCTCAGGTGGACCATCCACTCGCCCGCCTCGCTACCTTCAGGCGGGCGATCGAAGACGTCCCGAAAGAGGCGGGCGATCGAAGACGTCCCGAAAGAGGCGAGCGAACTCCCCGTAGTTGTCCAACGCGGCTCCCCCTTCACTCCAGACCGCGTTGGCCCACTCCAGGGCTTTCCCCGAGAGGCAGGAGACGAGGGCGGACACCTTCTTCCGCTCCGATGGAGCTGGGCTGATGTTCGAATAATATAACTCCAGTT
The DNA here is from genome assembly GCA_031479575.1 of Coregonus ussuriensis. NCBI lineage: Eukaryota > Metazoa > Chordata > Actinopteri > Salmoniformes > Salmonidae > Coregonus > Coregonus ussuriensis. The sequence continues at coordinate 1,304,381 of CM062497.1, forward strand.
GTAGGAGGAATCCCTGGCAGAGGGCAGCTGTCCTGTCGAAATCCCGCGGTCGGGATATATGGATCCCTCTGGGTGCTGGGGTGTGGGTTGCTGGATCCGGTCGCTCAGCTGGTCCCGAAAGATCGGGTCCTCTCCTCTCCAGTCGTTGGACGACCTGGAGATCCTGATCTATCGCTTCTCCCAAGCTGGCAAGCATCGTCGAATGCTCCCAGACCCGTGCTACGACTCCAGGCATGTGCTCCTCTCCTGCTGACTCCATGTCTGGTGTGTGATTCTGTGATGAGGTGAGGTCGAAGGAGTCAGGCGCAGGAGGGTTGGTCACAGAATAACAGGCTTTATTCCGCAAATACAGAGTTACACAGATATGCATCAAACACTCTAGTGCGCAAAACAGGCGCACTGGAAAATACAAGGCACATAGGGAAATATCCCGGCGATACAAAATACACTGAGCTCCACCGAGCTTAGCTATCCTCCACAATAAACAATCACATACAAGGGGGCAGAGGGAACACTTATACAGGTACTGATGAGGTGATATGAACCAGGTGTGTGTAATAAACAAGACAAAACAAATGGAATGATGAGATGAGGAGCGGAAGTGGCTAGAAGGCCGGTGACGACGAACGTCGAAGCCTGCCCAAACAAGGAGAGGTGGCAGCTTCAGAGGAAGTCGTGACAGGTCGGCACGTCAGGAACCCAGGATCCAGTGGCAGAGGAAATTGTTCAGTCCCAGGGTCCTAAGCTTGGTGACGAGCTTGGAGGGGACAATGGTGTTGAACACTGAGCTGTAGTCAGTGAACAGTATTCTCACATAGGTATTCCTCTTATCTAGGTGGGTGAGGGAAGTGTGGAGTGGAATTGAGATTGCGTCTTCTATGGATCTGTTGGGGCGGTATGCAAATTGGAGTTGGTCTAGGGTGTCTGGGATGATGGAGTTGATGTGAGCCATAACTTTCAAAGCACTTCATGATTACAGATGTGTGCTACAGGGCGATAGTCATTGTGACATGAAGCCTTAGAGTTCTTAACCTCTAAAAGTCTAAGCCGTTGGGCACATGGAATTGTTCTAAGATGGTCATACCATGGATCATTTATCTATTTCATTTTGAATTTTATGACCCCTTTAGGGTTAAAAACAAATAAAATGATTGGCCTTTACTACTATAGCCAATAGAAACGCATTGAATAACACATTTATACCGTATATCGCAAAAAAGACAGTCAACAAGTAAATCATGAGGAATACGTTTTGGAAGTGTCTGTCCTATAGCTGGGAGATCTAAGACAGATCAATAAAAATTTTTTTAGACACATTTTAACCCCTTATATTTGTTGGCACAAAACTACCTCCATAATACCATTTGTTTGTATGGGTTAGATTCAGACGAGTCCAGTGACACTTGTGGGGGTCGTAGAGCAAAACGGAGAACACCATGGTGTTCATGAGAGTCTCACCTTTACATTTTCATGAGAAGACCAATTTTCGGGACGTCAAACACTGCAATAGCTCGGCCACCTTCAACCGCGTATGCTG